>JAMWET010003954.1:0-92500 GCA_024036415.1 Prochilodus magdalenae | reverse complement strand
CGATACATACATCACTGTGTCTCGTATTGACTAGTGATTATGTATTGCTAGACATCTTTCATCAGTTGCAGTGTGTTAGCATATATTCACAATAATGCAGCCCTAATTTGCAGTAGGCAACGTGGGTGGAAATGAACACAGCAGAGATGTTAGCCATAGGAATGCCATAGGAATGAAGGCCTTGGTCATCTGTCACTACTGCCCACCTTCTAGACGCTTAATCTCGCCTCTAAAGTCTGACTCATTAACTTCAGCCACAAAGTATACCGGGGAGGCAGAATTCTGCCTCGTACAGAGATTTCATTTATTTATTTATTTATTTTCTGTGATGGAGGAGAGAAACTTATTGTTTTATATGAATTCTATTCCCCCAGCGTTCCGGCCAATAATGACTTGATATAGCGAGCGCGGTGCTATTTGCTCTGTTTTCCCTGTCTTACCCTCGCCGGTGATTGAGACGGGCTATTTTCACACGTAGAGAGAGGTGCTTAAAACCGGGGAGGCCAACGTCTGTTTGATCAAAGTTTATGTGAAATTTCCCAGGGCCACCAGGGGAGTCAGTGTTTATGAACTGTAATAAAAAGAGTCATTTTGACGCTGCGACCTCAGCGCTGTGGCAGGGGGGGATTTGGTTATGTCTCTGTTTGCCAGAGAGAAGAGCAGTCAGCCAGTCAGAAAGGGGGAAGGGATCAGCCTTGACTCGCTCTTCTACCCACTAGCCTATACGCGCTTCAGTTAATTCTGTGGTAAGTGTTGCTTTAATCCTGATATGCAACAGTCTGTAGTCACGGTTGATTATGGGGATAAGCAGGAAGACAAATTCTAGGAAGGGGAAAAATATGAGACGAGGCTGCACCAGGCAAACAATACCAGTCAAAAGTTTAGGTACACCCAGCTAAATACATGTGTTTGGTTATCTTAAAGGCTCTACAGGTTTACACTTAACAGTTCCAACTGATGAAATGTCTAAAAGAATACATATCCTGATATACCACATCATCCCATGTATTATATTTCTTAATATCTCCACCTCTAATATTTATTTAGTGGTGTTAAAAAGAAAGTTGATCTCATTTTCTGCACAGTTTAAAAGCTCTAGCTCCTCTTTTAGTTTAGTGAATATTCATGATGGGCAGACCAATAGAACTAGTCCACAATGGCTTCGCAAGTGGGGAAGGGAGTGCAATAATGTGTTGCTAGCAACCCTACTTATTGTAATGATCTGTGCAAGCTTTGCAACCAGAACGACCTGAAAAGCTAATTATTGTTGTGTATTATTAAGCCAAATGCAAGTCATTTGTATCAGAAATGGTCGTTTGACCTTCAGTCTTTCCCCCATTCAAAGATAGTGGTACTTGTTTCCGTATGGCTGGAATGAACTGCCCAGTGGTGTTGCAAAGATGGCCGCCAGATGAACAGACTTTCCTGAAATAACTTTTGTGTGAATTTCACAGTAGGGGCTGCTTGCCCCTATAATTTCGTGCCTCGTTGCTTGAGCTAAAGCTGTTTACACAGAGACAGCAGTATCCAAACTAAAATGAATGAATAATAATTAAATAAATGAAATGAGATGTATATAAATCTATATTATTGTATAGGAATGGTGTATGAAGTTCATAGAAAATCAGAGAAATCAAGAAATAAGAGATAACAGAAACCCCTACGAGCGCTAAGTATTCTAAGACGCTCTGCACTACAGTATTTCTGCTACTGCGAGTTTCTGATGTTTATCAGAAGGTGATAATTAAGAGCTGACACTAATATTTGGCACTTTACAGCTGATTCTGACAATCATATCTAACAAAATCTTGTATCTCCAACATGGTAAATGGTACGTCGTTAGCTTGTAATTAAAGTCCTTAAAATCGGCATCAGTCACAAAATCTTCTGCACAATGCAGAAAGTGAATGGACATATTACATGCCAGGAACAAAACGAATGGCTTGATGATCTTGACCTGAATCCCATTCACACACACACACTGATTCTTCCAACCTATGCACACCTTTCGGTATAAGCCTTTGTGGAAGCCACAGAAAACCGCAGTGCAGAAATCCGCCAAGCTTTGCTGTGACAACATTCTTTATGTTCCTCCTCTTGACAAACTGAGGGTGTCACAAAATCAGTGCAGTTTTGCTGTAAGCTGGCATACATACAGATTTCCTGAGTGAGTGAGAGACGGTGCAGGTGTCTCTGCGGCGCCAGAAAGCTGATAGAACTGCGAAAATAACAGGAGGCTACAGGATGTCTGCGAAGGACGCAGCCGCTAAATACAAATATGGCCAATTACTGTCGTTTACCAGTAATTGCTATCACCTTGCACGCTTGTGTACAGAAGAAATTCAGCCTGGCAAAAGCACACCGACAGGGCCAGGCAGCCACACACGGATATGCAACTTCACATACACAAACAGGCACACATGCATGCATGCACACACACACAGAGTGAAGAGAGAGAGAGAAAGAGAGGGATCTAGATTATTGAGGTAGAATCATACAGGAATAATAAAGAAGGTTCTTAAGATTTTAATAAGAATAAAATGAAACAGTAACCACCAAGGGGCCAGCAGGGTTAATCCTCTCAATATTACTGAAAATAAAATGGAAGAAAAAAAGGAGAGGGGGAGGATAGACGGAGGGCGAACGAGTGAGCGAGAGAGAGAAAGAGAGGGAGGGTGGGGGTTAGAGGGAATGAGGTGAGATGGAGAATGCTGTAGCCCGCAAATGTAATAAAAAGCTTGCCTTGACATCAAAACAGTGCTCAAGGTAGAAAACCTTTAATCAGGAAAAAGTGGATGATTATCAAACGAAGAGCTGCTACCGCACCACGCATCCATGCACATTCTCATACATATACAGGACCACACGTCTGTAATACAGAGGACCATTCTGCACAATAGCCGAGCGTTGCCTCCCGCACGCTCCTCCCGAATACTCCCAATGTCAAAAGCACGCACACAGGCAGCAGATGGCATGAAACAGTTGGCACAAGTAAGTGAGCATGAGTATCTGTTTACTAATAACCCTTTAATTACTTCAGCTGGTGGAGGGGATCAAAACGGCAGCCTCACGCAGGAATAACCCTTTAGGTGGCCAGAGGGCTTTCGGAGAGACATGAGCGAGACTTGAACCAGAACATGAAAGGAAAAACCCGCCATATGCAACCGATGAAAGTCTGCCCCCACACATCCACCCCAGCCCACCCCCCATCCCACATGTAACATACAGTACTGTATTTAGCATAAAATCACACAGACGCCTTCAGCACACATTACATTTTCAGCTTTCCAGTATGTCCACCCTTTTTCAGCCTTAGCAGAAACCTTAGGGATGTATTTCCAAACTTCCGAATTTCAGCCTTGAAAGTTCTTGGCAATTTTGCATCATTAAGTGTGTTGTAATTCCAATCCTATAAAGTCATGATGGGACCTGGACTTCACCAGCAACTTCGACTGATTTGCAAACATGCATCCACGGATAGACTTCCTTTCAGACCCATAGTGTAGGCCCTGAACTCGAGCTGTAGTACTGTGTAACCTTGGATGGGTGCACACAAGACTGCTCACAAGAACTGTGTAACTCTTTATAGCACTACGTCACACACCAACAGCTATGGGTCTTTAGCTAAGAGGAAGCTAGCACTGTATTTCCAGTATGGACATCATGGCAGATGTTAGAAGAACCGAGGAAGAGTTTTTGTTGGCGAGAGGTAAAACACCTAAAAGGATGCCATACTGTTTCACAGCTACCAAGGAAAATCAAACAGCAGAGTGTTCATCCCTGCCAATGCTATCAATATAAGATTGACATATTGACTGTAACTTTATCTGTGTCATCCCTGTTTGACAGTTTTGTAGATTTTCCCTATGCCAAAATTAATCTAACCTCACTCCCACTTCAGGCTCGCATGCAATAGGATTAACTAATCTCACAGCAAAAAGTTTGGTCAGTCTTGGTTGACCTCTCACAAATTAGTCTAAGTTTAAACATCCTGTAAAACAATCATGCATTGTTGCTCAACCTTATGTTTACACTAGCAGGCCTCAGAGCGACAAGTGACTCGTCATTTCCTGTGGGAATACCTAATTTGTGGCTGCGATTTACCAATAAGCCGCAATGACAGAGTGACAAGCAACAAATTAAGGTGAAATTTTGCTCCAACTAATTCTCCTGACTGAATGCTCCTACTGACATTTGGTTCCAGTTCTCAGCAGTGCGCTGGTAAACATGAATCAGAAGCTCAGAACTGCTGTTTGTTCTTTTCCCAGTTTATAGGATTTGTCTTTTTACATATACACTTAATGAAAAATGAAGCGTAAAGAAAGCAGAGGACATTGTTGGTGTCTTTGGGGAGCTAGGTCACTCGACAGTTAGCTAGGTTAGCCAACACACTAACTAGCCAGTAAAGCTAGCTACAAATGCAAGCAGTATGGTTTCCATTCAAACTCCTTACAGAAATGTGCTTTCAGAACTAGCTAGGTTTTCATGACCTTGTACACAACCACACATGACAACTCGAGCGGCCTCACACATATTCACAAGAGACAAACTAAGGGCGACCATAGCGACTTGACGCCTGCTTGTGGACATGGTTCTTTGTTTTCTTACATTGTTCTTTGCCGGTGTTGTGCCAAATTCTGACTCCCTGGCAGAATCCATCTTCCCTTTGCGTGCATGCGCACCACATATGGATGCTACAGATTACACACACGATTGTGACGATGTTACACATAGAATCAACCACAATCAATAGAATCATCATTTAATGAATGAAATCTTTAGCATCCATATGTGGGATGTGTGCATGTGAAAGGGAGTTGATTGCTGTATCTTGCAGCTTTGCAACAACGATTGTGTTCAGCTGTCCATAATAAAAGAGTAAAGGTGCAACAAACCAAGTAGTTGTAGGGGCACCCGTCTATCTGATAGGAACAATCTTGGTGGTCTACCAGGTCTTGCATGGCTGTTATATGCCATTTTTTCTCTTTCTTCACTTAGTTTACTTTGACTTTCTCATTTGACAATATCGTAAACAGTAATAAGTCACACTTGTCGGCCGTTTAGACTGAAAATGAACGAAACAGAGGGTGGTCTCTGCCTTTTGCACAGTATATGGGACGATGTGTGGGTAGGGTGTGAGAATGGCAGCACGATTGGTCTACAGTAATAAGCCATGCTGGAGATTTACTGTACCCTTACTGCGAGTAAATGTCAAGAGAAATCCATTCATCTCGCCGGATAACTTTAACCTTCTCCATTTTGTTAGTCTGAACCCACCTTATGGGCAAATATGTTACAAAGATGTGTTCTATTTTTCCATTTCTTTTGGAGCCTGAGTGGGCTAGCTGCATAGCACTCGTTCTCTTCTCTCTCTCACCCTCTCTCTCCCTCTCTCTCTTTCTATCTCTTTCATAATGTGAATGGGGGACGAGCTGCGTTTGCCAGCTGCCCTTTTGCTTCACCGTGCTGCAAAAGCATACATTTTAATGATGAGACCTTTTCTTTTAAATAACTCCACTACAGGAGGAAAATAAATTGCTGTTCAAGAGGAGATATTACTCTGGGCATTGTGGGATTGAAAGGGATTGGGAGGCGGAGGGGTTTGTGACCCATACATCACAGCCAACCTGTATAAATTAAGATATAAATAGCTTTATATGGAGCAATTTTTGCTTTGGGTGTATGTGGCTGGGATAGAACTGTGTGTGCACCTGCCCTGTGTGTGTGTGTGTGAAGGAGAACGTGCATCCACGTACTTGTATACGTGTATGTGAGAGCGTGAGTGTGTGTGCGTGTGTGCGTGTGTGTGACACAGAAAATCCCCTTGGAGTGTTGGGCAAACAGAAAGCAGGCCGTGTAAAGGCTGAGAAGGCCTAGCTTGGTTATTGTATACTCTTCCTCGGGATCTGAGTAAAGACCCCCCAGCCCTGTACTGTCACCCAGGCCACAGTGCCATCACGGGCAGCCGGCATTAGCCAGAGCCCTGGCGCAGGCTCCAAAAGGAAATTAAAAGGGGATTATGGCCGCCCGACACACTGGAGGGGCTTCACTGTGTCCGATTCTTATTTATTTCTCGGCGCTGTGTGCTGGCTGAGGGGTGAGAGGGGGCAGCTTCCCTCTCACCTACTGCTAGATGATACATCGTCTTTACAGATATATCGGCTTTGGCATCACATCGTGATACTCATTTTCAGTTTTAGTAGCACTGACAGATAATAAGCTTCATAAACTCTGAGATTTAGTCAGCTTGCGTGTTTAAGGTGGTAGTAACTTTCAGGCTCCTGCAGAAGGTGCTGCACAAGGATGATAGGGCTGTAACCTATATATACCTGTGGGGTGTGAGTGACAGGATTCATAGATTGAGAAGAGGTGCTACAGTGAAGTGAATGTCTCATTCCATGTGTGGACAATGGCTCCAAAGCAGATGATTAGTTTGATTGGCTAAAAGGAGTGATTGTATTTGGGCATGCCGAAGACCATAGTGTGAAGGAAGTAGCTAAATTTGCAGTTGTATGGAAGTGTAAGATCATATGGATCTACCAGCAGTGGCTAAAATCCCAGTCTACAAGAAATTCTCCTCAGACTTGTGCAAGGGAAGGCATCCACCAAATTCTTTGACTTAAGATTGTCTGAACAGTGGTGTGGCCTACATCCAAAAATCTGTCCAGTCCATGGCAACTCGAATCACAGTTGTTATTGGTGCTTGTGGAGGTATTAGGCATGTTTCAGTCACAGGGGAGTAGTTTTGTGTCTGGTAAACCTAGCTGTTACTCACTCATTCACGCCCTCACTCACATTTGGCAGGCTGAAAATTGTCCACTAGGGGACACATAAGTAGTTTCTGTTGTGTGCCTTGCATTCATGAAACTGTGTACTCCTTTAAAAAAAAAAACAGAACTTAACATTTCAATTAATAAATAAACTGCAGAATTCTGAAGAAGTGAGGCTTCATTACTTTATTAATGCTGTATAAGCAGCAAGTTTGGCAAATACATACCGCACAGCTGTAATTTTACCTCCTTCGTCTTCCCGTCACCAGAGGCTGATTCAGATAGAAATGTCTCCTCCCAGTGCATGGCACATAGTGTCAGCGCTTCAGGGACCATCACCACCACATTAGGCGTGAAAGTGAGGGTTTCATTCAAACAAGCTAACTCCAGTGACTCACACTGAGTGACAGAGACTGCGGATTTTATGCTATAATATAGCAGATTCCATGATTCGGGCGTCATGATTTATGACAGAGGAGGATTCTAAAGCTGTGACTGGTGAGAAAAATCAGTCTATGCCTACAGTCTTGCAGTCTAGGACCTTGGACAGTTCCTATGAATCTGTAATTAATCAGCAGTGCTGAGGTATAAGTACAATACAGTTCTCCCTAAGGGACCAATCCTCTGTTCTGCAGCCCCCACCCCCCCAGCCCACCTCCTGCATTTGGGATGTTTGTGTATGTGTGTGTGTGTGTGTGTGCACACAGTGGCGGTGTTATCAATTATCCAGAGCACAGTCTCACTCCGGTGCGGTGTTAAATTAAGTTGTCAGCGCTGTCTCCGCAATTTCCCCCTTCACAGAGGCAGACACTGATGGGGCCTGACGGCCGCTCGCTGGCTCTCCTCACCGGCTGCCGCAGCGCATCGCGCCTGCAATTCATCAGCGCAAAAACCCAGTGCCCAGAGCCCAGCGCCCAGTCCGCTGGCCAAGCCTCCAGTGCCCGCCAGCCAGCCGGCAGCAGAGCCAGCCCTGCCCACTGCACAGCACAGCAATGCTATCTGGCCTGGATGGCAGGAGAAGGGTCTGGATCACCTTCCAAAACCACAGCAGAGCAGGGAGACGACCTCAGCCCAGTTCTGCTGCATTTATGCCTTTTAATGTGTTTGTGTTGGGGTCCAAAGTAACCCCTTTCACCCATCCCCCACCTTTTCCTTTTCCACACCACCTAAAACTACAAACCTAATTCTGGTCATTTATAAAATTCAGTATAGCAAAACTTTATAAAGTCACAAGACAAAAAAATGATCCACTGCGCTTGTTTCAGTTGGTAGTACCTTCAGACTCCTGCAGATGGCGCTGCACAAGGACGATCAAATTATAAATACCTGTGGGGCGTGAGTGATGGGATTCACAGATTGAGAAGAGGTGGTACAGCGCAGTGAATGTCTCGTTCCATGTTTGGAAAATGGCTCCAAAGCAGATGTTAGTGATTGGCAAAAAGGAGTGACGGTATTTGGGCGTGCCAAAGACCATAGTGTGAAGGAAGTAGCTGAATCTGCAGGTGTATGGAAGCGTACGGTCATACAGGTCTACCAGCAGTGGCTAAACCCCAGTTTACGGAAACCCTCCTCAGAGTTGTGCCAGAGAAGGCATCCACCAAATCTGGCCCAACTGCACAATTCTTTAGTGCAAGAGTGTCTGAACATTGATGTGGCCTACATCCAGAAGCGTGTCCAGTCCAGTATAACATTCAATACTAAAAGGCTCCAAGCAACTAACATTGCCATACTATAGAGACTGTTGGATATTAGAGCCATAATAAATCATGCTGCTGTTACTCTCCATACTTAAGTACTTTTGAAGGTAAATACTTTAGTACCTTTACTCCAGGGTGTGTCTAAAACTGGAGAAATATTTTACCTTGGGAATCTCCACTTTAACTCAACTACATGGTTTCTCTACTTCATCCAACTCTGGCAAACAATTCTACTCTGAATGAATGTGTTCTTAACTATTAAACTGTGACGAAATGCTAAAGCACCAGAATGTAATCGATGTGGTGGTAACACTAGCTTTGACAGTATTGTAAATAATTCCTATAATAACATTTTTGCAATAAGAGCAAATGTTAAGTTATGCTTCACATTTTTGGTTATTTGAAAGAGCTGTTCAGCCTAAAACCAGCCATTAATGTTTTATTAATTCTACTTTACTTAATTAATGATTTGATGTCATGTTCTCTCACCATAGTACCCAATGTGCATCATGCAAATATGTCATAGATCCAGTGGGAATCTCTACAGTGCTCAACAGCATATATGAAGAGGGTAATGCTTAAGCCAAAGCATTTGGCTAGCATACTGGACAACACTGCTGCAATGGAAGTAAACATGATTACAACGAATGTGATGGACCAGAGGGTCCTTTAAATATCAGGATGTATAACTTATATAACATACTAGAAATGGTCCACAATTATAGAATAAAGCTGACAAATATTTAAGTTAATTTGTTTCAACTGAAAACAATTTTTTAACCCTGATGCAGTGGGTAGTGTGGAAGGACGTATCCCATGGTTGTGTAAAAGACGTTACTGTGCTGAAATGACCAGAATAGAGTTAGGAACCAAAGAGTGCTTTATTAAAACCTGGAAGGACAATGGTGAACCTTCAGAAGAAATATAACCAGAAAAAAAGAAGGAAGGTGCATGAAGTGATGCACCCATCATGCATACTGCCAACTGTACAAGTCTCCGGTGGCAGTGTTATGATCTGGGGTTGCTTCAGTTGATCATGTCATGGCTCCACAACATTATGTGGCAATGAAATGAAATCAGCTGACCTGCCTGAATTTACTGAATGACCAGATTATCCCATCTATGGATTTTTATTCCCCGATGGCATGAGCACTAACGGCTAATGGCACTGATCTTCCAGGATGGCTATACCAAGATTTATCGGACTTAGATTGTGAAAGAGTGGCTCAGGGAGCATGAGGAATTATTTTCACACATAAATTGGCCACCATAGAGTCTTGACCTTAACCCCACTCACAGTCTTTTGGAAGCACTGGAGAAGATTTTAAAGACCCTTGTTGTCAGTACAAGACCTCAGCCATAAGTGAATTCAACTGTGAGGATGCATAAGGCTGTGGAACCATTGCCATGTCCAACAAAGTATTACAGTGATCAACCTTTAAATGGGACAGCTATCTCTTTGGGGATATGAGCAGTTGCTCGACTTTGCCCATCTATGTGTGTGGGAGAGCAAAACACAGAGAATCAGCAAGAGAAAGACAGATAGTGGAGGGGCCAGGGACACACACGGATGGCTCCTGATCCCAGCAGGGGAAGTCCAGGTGAGGGCAGAGGAGATGCTGACAGGAACCGCAGGGTGAATAGACAGGTGTAGGTCACCCTCTTTCCTCTTCTGTCACTCTCTGTCTCCCCTAAGCAGAAAGTCTTGCTGGGCGCAAGCCTGGGGAGGCAGGCAGATGAGTCGGCCACCGAAATAATGGGGAACTGTAAAACAGCAGGCCGCTAAGCTCTCCATGCTTAAGTATTTATTTGTGATGAATAGTAATGATGGCACACTTACAAAGCACTTGTTTAATATGGAATGGCCTGAGAGGTGGGTATCACTCCGAGTCCTTAGTGCGGAGCGCGCCGCAAAGCGCTGCAGATTCAGTACGCCTCCCATAGCCCTCCGCAACATGCTCTGTCCCTGTACAACCGTCCCTGCCCCGACGCTAAATAAAACATTACACATCGTTTTCACATATTAACCCACTTAATGAAAAAAACTCAATGATTTATTTCGTTTTGGCTGCCACAGCTACCCCAGCTGTCGAGGCCTGGCACTAACCTAAATAATCGAATGATGTTCTTTTCATTCTCTGGGATTTGATTGGATGCCACTTTAAAGGAGACCTTTTTTATAACTTCCTTTCACAGGGACCGCATGGCTTAATCAAACCAGGCCTGCAAAACGAATGCCACCGACACCCAACAGGACAGATACAAAAAGTTGCTCTTAACAGAACAAAAAAAAGACAAATATTCCACTAAAACTACAATAGAGGGAAGGAAATGCATTAATCTCTCAACCCGGAGATGGCAAAACACCCCGCTCTCCGTCAAAGCTCTACTGCTGTGAACTCCCAGGATCAAAGGCCAAAGATTTGCTGGCAGAGGCACTGGGCCAATGAAACAGACATGATCTCCAGCTCTGAGTCTTGCTCCGACTCTTGCTCTATGGGGAAGACTTTACTGGAGCAGAGCTGATCTGAGGTCAGTTTTCTGGTTTCTCCAATAATAGTTCTGTTTATGATTACTTTATCCGTCCTACTTAGCAGGCAAACGCTTCTGGTGAATGAGGGCTTGTGGAAAAATGAAGGGGCATATTGAAGCTAGTACACCAACATTCTATATGGTTGGTGAACATTACCAATACTATGTATTTGGCAGATGCTCTTATCCAGAGCCACACAGACAACACTTATTGGTATAGCATAGTCTGCTTTCCCAGGTACGTAGAGGGCAATGGTGCTGCCTGCTACACTATACCAACCAGGTCCATCTACATTTATTGGCCATTCCATCAGGTACACTTACCAGGTTAGACCAAGTTGATCGGTCACATCGTGTTTGGAAACTGCCACAATGATTGCTAGTGTAAGTAATGTCTTGCTTGAACATTAAACGCTGCCATCTTGGTCAGCTTACAGAGACCTTACGTCCCTTACATTGACCTGGCCTGGCCATTTACAACACTGCCTCAACTATGACCTTTGACAATGTTCTTACAGACATTAGCAGCCAACATTAGCTGACCTTCCATTGTAACTTGTCAGATTTAGAATCACTTTATTTTAGGGTGACCAGACGTCCCCATTTTCCAAGGACAGTCCCCATTTTTGTTGGCCTGTTCCCAGCTGGATCTGCCCCTGGAAATGTCTCAGTTTGTTTTTAATTGTGAATTAAAAACACTCTAGAAAATCCAAAGACCTGGCAACAGAGCAGGCCAACAGAGAGGGCTGGTTGCCGCTATCTACTACCCACTTCCAGCAGATGTACCCACCTGCTCGCCTAGTTGTTGTTGCTGTGTGAAATTTGACCACACATTAGCAAGTGTGAAGTGAGCCCATAACATTTCCACACAAATCTTTTCAATATGGATTAAAAGCAAGAGCCAGCCCAGGGGTGTGTTAGGGTCTGGCTGTGGTGGTATAGCCATGGGTATTTTTTCTTCTAGACTTTTAGCAACGTTTAGCAACTTGCGGTTTATTACTAAACGGTAAGTTGCCAAATTTTCTGGCATGGTTTACAAAGTTAGCTCCAACTTATAGTTGTATCTAATTTTAGCAGTCATCCTTCACCATAGTTTATTACAGTACCACAGTTACCATAGACTAAATGCATGCAACTGTAACTGTCCCTTTTTTATTTCATAAATAAAAACATGGAACATTTTAAAGATATTTTGACCACCTAACAGGTAATTATTTCAGAAACCTGGTCATCTTACTATTCTGCCAAGTGTGTTGCACATACAATTAATTTGTCTTGGTGTGTGACATGCAACATATTAAACAGACCAGACAAGGACACAGACTGTTAACAAATATCTAACTATGAAAAATAAAAATACAATAAGGAAATAAAGAAAATGAAAAAGGCCATGTGAAAAGAGGTAAAGAGATATCTCTACATATGTATATGGTCTCTGTCCATAGAAAAACAAGTATTAGGTATTGGTAACTTTACAGGAGAGGGGAAAAAGACATTTAAGTCTAATGTAAGTTTGGGCTGTTCTTGTTAGTCCATTTTCCATCACAGTAGAACCGGCAAAGAACATGTAAACGGCAGGTGCTGTGGTGAAATGATGCATTGAGTAAAAAAATGGACAAACATGGTTTTCATTAGACACTGATGATATGTAGACAAATTGGAGTAGACATGTACTATAGAACATGTGTAAGAATTTAACTGCACAGTTGTGCAAATAAGCATTATGCCACAGAGAAGCTGCTTTAACACAGTAAGGAGGTTTGCTGGCTTAGTTTAAGTTCAGAGTGTGAGGTGTCCACTGTGGTTAATGAACTTCCTCTCTGGGGAGAAAAGCTGTTAGTGTGTCTGGTTGTGCTGATCTTGATAGCCCTGAATCTTCTACCACAGGGAAGTAGCTGGAAGAGGTGATGTCCGGAATCAGAGGGGTCGGCTGTAATTTTGCTGGCACGCTTTATCACCCTGCTGCTGTAGATGTCCTGAAGCGCTGGCAGGCTATATCCAACGATCCATTCTGCTGTTCTGATTATGTGCTGGCGTTCGGCTTCTTCTTGTGAGGTGGAGGAACCAAACCAGATGGTTATGGATGATGTGATGGTCCTGAAGATTACTGTGTAGAACTGGATCATCAGGCTCTGCAGCAGGTTGAAACTCCATCTCACTAAGAACATTCTTTGCTGTGAGACCACGAGCCTCTCCCACTTTAGATCACTCAATATGATGGTGCCCTGGAGCTTGAGTGAATCCACAGTGGAAACTGCAGAGCCTATGGTGTTGAGGGGGAGTAGGGAAGAGGGGGGATTGCGCCTGAAGTCCACCACCACAGTTTTTTGCGTGTTGAGCAGCAGGTGGTTGCTGCTGCACCAGGAGACCAGCTGCTCAACTTCCTTTCTATAGTCAGACTTCTGTTGGCTTTGAGGCCCACCACCGTGGTGTCATCTGCAGACTTCAGGATCTTCACAGCTGGTTCCTTAGAGACAATGCGGAAATCCTTAACTTGCCTTTGTAGTCATGCAGGTACTTCACCGAGAAGAGCTCATTGCTTTAATGAGGATGTAAAAATAAGCGAGTCCTATACATCAGAGACATTCTAAAGGAGGACTTAGTCTGTGTTCTCATTTGTAAATGTCACCGCTGCTGTAATGTTTTCTCTTATCATGACGACTTCTGCTGCGTTAAAGACATAAGGTAGAAGATGAAGTGCAGAAAGGGTCTGTTCTCAGCAGAGCAGCAATGCTGAAATATTATCAGCTTGCTAGGGTGTGTGGTGCTGGTGGTGCTGGCGGTGCAAGGGTATAAGGCACAGCAGCGGTGTCGGACACCTCAGTGTCACTGCTAGTTTGAAAATAGCACCAGTCACCAGTCTGGTGAACAGTGGTCCCACAACAAACTGTCCATGAAAAAGATTAGCTACGGCCTGCACCACACTCGCTACCACCAGTATCACCGGTGTGTTGACAATGCCTTAACCCCCAAACGCTACCTGCCTAGCAGAGGTCCTTATGGTGCTGGAGAGGGAAGAGGGTCTCTGATTAGCTGTGCCAAAAACAGATGAGCCACTGGCCGTACATGTACACAGAGAAAGTGATCCTGTTTGATGATAAACTGAGTAGTAGGTACACCTAGCAGCTACAGCACACCCTCTTCATTCTTCTGCAATCCCCCGTTCATTAGAAGTGCATCACTGCAACTACAGATCTAATCATCTACTAAACTATCATTGAATGGACCAGTCAACTGACCTCAGCCCAGAGCACAAGCAGATGCAAGGTAGGAGTTTCTAATAAAGTGGCAACTCAATAAACTCAGCATCCCTCTTGCACCCCTCGAGCCCAGGACAAAAAGCCCCATGCTTAATGGGCCACTCAAACGCTCCTGGGCCATGTTTTAAGAGCTGCCACCTGGCCAAGAGGAAGAGAAAGCCCAGTGAATGCAGAGACACATGGAGAGGAGAGAGGAAACGGAGCACAGGGTTTAGCGCTTCTGTTTGCCAGTGTTTCTTCCTTTCTCTCCCTCTCTCTGCTTGTGTTCCGTGGGAGCGGGAGCACTGTGCCATGTTGCAGCATGCCCACACTGTGCCAAGGACGACAGGGCAGAATTAACCCCTGAGTGGAGCCTAGCTAACCAGACACGAGCATTACTTTGATCTACAGGCAGGATCAGAGTTTAGCCTTGGACTAGCCCTGACCTGTTCCTGGTCTTTTCTTACAGGCTGGTTTATCCTCATGGAAACTAGCTTGCATTGAGCTACAAACAAACAATGGTAATTAGCGTGAATGAGCACAATCTTCATAATGATGATTTTAATTACCAAGTAAATTACATTTTTTAAATAACAGGTGTTTATGTGAATGTCATTATTATAAGTAGTCCCAACTGGCTCAATTTCCAGCCACATGCTCACTGGTCATAAGGATAGCATAGTACACAGTTGAGTCACATTATTATGACCATAGCTAATATCCAGAGTAATTACCGTGAGCAGCAGCTAGACAGACAAGGAGTGACTCAGTAAGGTTCTGGTAGGTTGTCACAGGTATCTGGAGCCATGCTGACTGCTGTGCATCTCTCAGGTGCTGGAGGGAGCGTGGGAAAAGATCCATAGAGCAAATATGACAACAGTGGTGGTCCCACAGACGCTCAATTGGGTTCAAGTCAGGGGAATTGAGGGGGCCAGGGTAGTACTTGGAAGTCTTGGTCATGCTCTTCCAATCAATGTCGGACATTTCTAGCTGTGTGACTTGCAGCATTGTCTTGCTGGAAGATCCCTTCAGCCCCGGGCAAGACAATCAGCATGTATGGGTGTACATGATCTGCAAGAATGGATTCATACCCAAGTTCCTTTCACATGGACTAGTGGGCCCAAAGACTGCCATGACCACATTCCCTAGACCATAACACTATCACTACCAGCTTGTGTTCAAACAGGAAGTGGTCATAATAATGTGACTCCACTGTGTAGTATGACCATAGAGCTGTGATCAAATTCATTTCCCATTGACTGCTCTTCCATCCATTCAGGTGGATTTGTACATCAAGAGCAGATTATCAGGTAGGTCCACCACATAGGTTTACCCATTGTAGGTTTACAATGGCTTCTTGTAGCCCATCTGTTGCTGCACAATTTATCAGGACCACCGCTGACCAGATTTGATATGGTTGGTGGACCACTGTGAGACCAACATGTCAGTGGCATGTTTGTGAGTGTGGCACAGGCACAGTGGTGTCCACAGAAGTATGAGTCTGAGACCATAGTAAAAATGTGCATGGGATTAGACAAGGATCGGAAGCTTTTTGTCTAACGCACTGTACATTAACACTTTGCAGTTTTGTCAAGGTTTTGCACACTGTGCACAATCACTGGCCACCTTATTAGACACAACTACTTTGTACATAGACGAGTCACATATTATGACCACCAGCTAAAATCCAGGGTAACCTCTGTGCGCAGCACGGACAGCAGCTAGACGGGCTGAAATCGACTCAATAAGATCCTGGTAAGTTGTCGTATATAGCTCAGTGGTCACCCACCCTGCTCATGAAGATTATGTTCATTCAAACCTAAACCAACCCCACTCTGAACCATCATTAGACGTTCTTGATTAAGAAAATGTAATTTATTGGTCATACAAATAAAATCTTTTGTTGCCTAATCATACCCAGTCAGAAACCAGCACAGTGTCACTAGCAAAGTAATGCCAGTGGAGGGAATGGGCTAAGTGTTATTTACACTTACGGCATTTAGCTGACGCTCTTATCCAGAGCGACTTACAAGGTTAACCATATCACAGGTAGGCCAATGTGGTGTTAGGAGTCTTGCCCAAGGACTATTATTGGTGTAGCAAAGCATAGTCACCCAGACCGGGATTCAAACCCCAAGTCTCCCACATGTGGTGATGGCCCCCTGGTGGGTATTGGTGTTATCCGCTAAGCTACACCAACCACCGTCAGGTGCCAGGTACAACCAGTCAGCTATAGGACTAGAACCTGCAACCTTCCGGTCACTGGCTCAGGTGGGTAGTGTAGGAGGACCTAAAGACAGATCTCAAGGGAAGGGGGTGGTGATCCTGCTTTAGTCCTTCAATCTCATTCAGTTTCTGACTACAGAGAAATACCATTGGCTGAATATTTTTGGTTGGCGGCCCATTTTCAATCAGAGCTTTAGACCTGTAGGTGTTCCTGAGAAGAAGGGCAATAAGCATAAGCACAAGGTTTGTGTTTAGTGTACGGCTATAGACAGTACAGTGTTCAGTTCATGGTCCCCAACAGAGTGAAACTTGGTTTGGCTGGAAAGATTTAAATCTTAAACCACAAATGTCCCAATACAGCTTATTTTCTCTTCTGGCTTCTAGGTAGATACAGCCAAACAAGCTATCCCAGACCTTCTGAAACTGGACTGCAGGCCTTAAACATTAAACCACTGATGTAATAAGGAACTGAAAGCAATCAGCCAATCAGGCTTTTGATTTCTAATAGTTTAGATGTGATTGGTATGAAAAACATCAGTTCTCTGGAGGTCCTAGATATGTCACTGACTTCCTGGTCACTTTGTAGTAGCACCTAACAATTGATTTAATATTTGATAGGAAATGAGCTGAGATGCTGCGGTGTAATACACAGCATTGCTGAATGGATGTTTCCTTAATGACTCGTTCATTAAGGGGAATAATTAAGCAGACAGAGCGTTTGCTCAAAGTCACGCAGCAGTTTCCCCATCAGGAGGTGCACATCTGATGCCTGAGGCCTTAATCAAAGTGAGCAAGCAAGTATGCTGAGCCGGCTGATTGAGCTAAATACACATGTAGAATCTAAACTCTCCTCTCAGTATATACCGTACGCTACAACCTTCAAATAACTATTACAACCAGTACAGTGACTGTGTTGTTTCATGCATGAGTCATATCAGACTGATTTGTGAAAGGCCTCTGTACAACATCTAACTTTATATATTCTACCTACTGTATTACTAACTGCCAGGGATGTGATATATCAATGTGTCATGATAAAAAACTTCATTATATACTTTTTAATTGTATCGTCAGCCAAAGATGACATTGCCTTTTACATGGTGCCTCAGGACTTTCCACATTTTGGCGCCACTCTTGCCCTCTTAAGGAACTTGGTCAAACATGTAACTAATCAGACAAAATTGGATTTCTTTGTGATTATTTAATTGTACCCATTGTCCTCCTACTGACATATCTGCGTATCCAATCACTCTGTCACTTAATGGTATTCCCATTCGTGGTATTTGATGGACACTCTTACCCAGAGCGACTTACACTGTACATTTACGCAGGTAGGTAAAGGCAGCATTAGGAGTCTTCCCTAAGGACTCTGATAAGTAGAGCGAAGCGTGGTTACCCAGGTGGAGAATTGGACCGCAGTCTATGGCTTTGAGGCCTGAGGTGTGAACCACTATGCTATACCAACCACCTTTAAAAAAAAGGTGTGCCAGCACAGTCGTACACCACATCAAAGTATGTTGTCAAAAATCTGGGTTCACATAAAAAGGCTATTAGCGCTGGAGCTAAACAGTAGCTAACAGGGTAAGGTGCTTCCTAAAGTAACACTAAATTAGAACACTGGTCTTGGGTACAAAAACATGCTCTGGCTAAATATTTGTAGCTTCATGTGGAGCTACATTGCATAATGAGAACCAAGGTGCAGAGTTCTCTTCTTGTTTGACACAAGGTTTTGTCTGGGCGGACTACAAGGCAAATATGACGTATAGCATCATAACAATTGCCATGATAGAATATTACAAAATTAGAACATTAAAAAAATATTATTTTGGCCACAAAAACAAAGGTATCCAAAAAAGAGCAGTAGAAACAACCAGCTCTGTATAACCTGAGTATGTATAGCTTTTACTCTATTCATAGTTTTTATGGTTTTGCTGGTTTGTTCTAACTTCCAGACATTGTAGGCAATAGTTTTTTTTTTTTATGACAATTATTATGATGTTATAAATTTGCCTTATAGTCCATCGAGGCAAAGCCTTGCTTCAAACAAGATGAGAACTCAGCTGCAGCTTTGGTTCCCATCATGCAACGTAACTCCACATGAAGCTAGAAATATTTAGCTCAACCAGACCACCGGTAATTAATGAATAATTAACAAGCCTCTTTTTCTCAACCTTTGTTCCAGTCCATCAAAGATTGTGGCGGTTAATCCCTTTCTTATATAAATAGCTCTTTGGTGTGGAGGGTAGCAGCCGCACGGTGCTCTAACCCTTCTGTCCCTGAAGCTGCAGCCAGGATAAGCTGTGAGTGTGTTGGATTGGCACGCGGAGCTGCCCAGGGCCTGCCGCTGAGCTGGCCGCCAGTACAGATGGAGGGCAGGGCTGGGCAATGCCAGCTTGTCAGTCGGATTAAAACGACTCATTTATTCACTGAAGTATCGTGCAAAGCGACTGGGCCAAAGCAGGGTGGCGTGGAGGGGATGAGCGAACGAGAGTCCATAGGCAAGAGATGGGAGGGGGCTGGGGGAGCTGGGCAGTTAGAAAGTGAGAGTGGCTCCTAAACTAAATGACCCCCCTCCCCAATCCCCTCTCGCTCTCTTTCTTCCTCTCTCTCTCTCTCTCTCTTTCTGTCTGTATCCCATTACTTATCTTTCTAGGGCTGCCAGAAGCCATTATGGTGGTGTGCGGAAGGTGGCCAGCGGGGTGGCGTCCTCCAGCGCCTGGGTGACAGATTGCCGCTCCGCATTGGTGGCGGAGGAGGCGAGGGCGGAAGCCGATTGGCTCCGGCGGGTCAGGAAGTGGGCGCTGAGGGAACGGCAGAGAGGCGGAGGAGAAATTGGGGAGAGGACGGGTGAGTGAGGATGACAAGACCTGGCTGTGTGACCTTTAGCATCAGGTGAGTTCCTTAAAGGGCCATGAACCCTGTTTTTAGGAGGGAGCCTGGCAGCAGAGGGCAGAGAGGAGCAGCAGGGGCTGGCACTGCTGCCAGGGCCATGGAGAGGGCAGGAGCTGAGCGCCCACCCTCAACCCGCTGCCCTCTCTGAGTGCTTGCTTGACCGTGGCCATACTGTAGCTCTATCCTTCCTCTCAGAACTATAGAAAGTCATGAGTACACTTGGTTAAGTCCATAATAGTATATATATGCCGAGGACTCACCTGTTGCAGCAGCACTCAACTCTGTAGCTCTTCCTGAATCTTCTCAGAACCTAATTACTTTCCTAAACAAGGCCTTATTCCGCAGATTTGCATTTTGAAATACTCGTACATCTCCCTTTACTCCTGCTATATGCTAGTCATAGCTCTTTTGGAATGGTAGTTGTGGAAATGCAAAAGACTTACCAGTCCATTACACTGTTACTCAAACGTTATGCCCTCAGGCATGCTAAAATGCTCTCTGTATGCTAAAATGACTCAGTATGCTAAGTAAACTTGCTTTATCCCACATATGGAATGCAGAAATTGTTAATATGTACCTGTCTGGAACATTAATTAGCCATGTGGTTCTACTCTTCTAAGAACTGCACACAGTTAATTTGTACACTCATTTAATTCTGCATAATTGTCTGCAATGCTGTTAAGCCATGTTGTACCCCTTCAATGTTAGTCCCATTCCTCTCAGAAAATTGTAGAAAATTGTTAGAAACCTGAAATGCAAAAATGCAAAGGACTTGCCCATCCACAACACCGTTGCTCAATATTTATCCCCTCAGTCCTGATAAAATGCTAGCTGTATTCCTTGCAGTATGCTAACATGACTTGCTTTATCCCAGATATAAAATCCAGAGGATGTGACTGTAACATCATTTAGCCATACAGCTCTACTCTTATAAGAACTGCATACAATTTATTGATAAACTTGGTTTATTATGCATATTTGCAGCCATGCAAAAGACTCTGTCTGTAATTCTTTTTAGCTATGTTGTGCTCTTTAATGCTAATCATATTCCCCTGAGAACTGTAAAAATATAGAAACTGTAAAAATGCACAAGCATGAAAATTAGCACTCTCTATTGCTAAAATGCAAAGGACTCACCTTTCCACAACGCCGTTACTCGAACTTTATCCCTTCAGTCCTACTAAAATGCTTGCCGTATTCCTTTCAGTATGGTTAAATTTGTAAACTTGCTTTAACCCACATATGAAATGCAGAGAATATGACTGTCCGTAAAATCATTTAGCTATAAAGTTCTACTCTTCTAAGAACTACACACAGTTTATTCATACACTTGCTTCATTTGCCATATTAGCAAAGGACTCATTCACCTGCACCATTGTTTATCCATGCCGTACTCCTGCAGTGCTCACTGTATTCCTCTCAGAACCTTAACATAGAAACTGTACAAACATACAAAATGCAGAGGGCTACTCAGCCTGCAACACCATTTACCATGACATATCTGTAACAGCCCTATTAAAACCCAGCTGTATTACTCTCAGAAAGGTAACAGTGCTTTTGCAGGCTTGTTTTGTTCTGCATATGAAATACAGACTGGAAGAAGAAAGGACACACTTGCACCCTGTGCACATTTCCTGAGGTTTGGAACAGTATATTTGTAAGGGAACAGCAGATGAGGTGACATTCACCTAACACCTCTCGATCACCTCCTCGCCAAAAATAGATCCTGCACAGAAGCGCAGCTTGAATTGCCAAGTAATGAAAAAAGAAAATCTTGTGTGTCAAGTTCTTGAGCAAGCATCTAAAAGGAAAAACAATGACCTTTTAGCCAGTGGAGAAAATGTCGAAAAGCAGACCTGCCTTCATGCTTCACCACAGCTGTGCTTTCCTGTAGGGTAGTCTGTCCCTTGTGCGGCCTGAAGATAGGACAGTGTCAGCTGAGTAATAAGAGGAGAAAGTGTCACAGGCAGGTTAACCGTGGGATCGGTCAATGCCAGCAACCCTGGGCCTCTCAAATCCCCCTCTCTAGTGTCACCGGCAGGCCAAAAGAGAGAGACAGAGACAGGGAGAGAGAGGGTGGTGTGTGGGGGGATGATGCTTGGAAAGGTTTTATCGGGTCTAATTACTCCCGATAGCTGTAATTTACAGGTTGGCAGCGGGGGGAAATCGGCAAGATTCACACTTCCGCGGGTCAGCATCTGTCGTCATTACGGCGAGAGGCTTGCCGACGGCCGGTCAGCGAGCCCGAGGAACAGTAAACAACAAACCGCATGTGACAGATTAGCGGTGCGGGCTAAAGGACCTTCCACTGACACATCATTCCTCTCACTCTGCGAGTTTGTTTCGCGGCAGCTGTCACCAATAAAACAGAGAGGCAGGAGAGGGGCTGGCTGGGGTGGGAGTGAGGGGGTGGAGGGGTGACTGGGTGAGGAGGGGATGCTGGTGGCTTTTGTTCCAGTTCCAAGGAGGTGGGTGGCAGGAAAGCTGGGAGATGCTGAAAGAGAGAGTGACCTGTTTAACAGTCTGGCCTTAGCTTGCACGGGAATATATTCACCTAGGAAAAATCAGGGCACCATTATGTCAAACTGAAGGTTTTTCTGCTGACTGTCCTATAATTAGCCGCCGGGGTGCTGTTTTTTCAGTTCCTCGCCTACAAATTGCAGGTGCCAGCCTCATGTGGTACTTTAAGTTCCATTTGCAAACTGCGTGTGTGGCACAATAAGTAGGATAAGAGGAGCTAAGCATTCAATAACCGAAGGCCTGGTGTGAGCTTGCTCTGATCTGCACTCAGCTTGCCCTCTAAGGGTCTGTATGTGGGTCCACACTTGAATTTCTCACACTTATAACTGTACCTTGGTATTCAGTCAGGACCCCTCTTCAAAAAACTGGTCCTATTAAAATAAATTTTAACAAATTTAAAAAATAGTAAAAAAGTACATATCTCTTCTGGGACCTTCCTGAGCATACATGGAAAGGCTAATGCAGTGAGGGCAGCAGAAAGACCCTCCATAGGGTACAGAACACAATCGGCACCAGTGCCAACAAACATAACATAGCCAGTTGTATGCACTGCAGTGGCCTGCTGACCTGTCAGCTGGTAATGGGAGGGGATTTAAGACATGTATGTTTTTTTTGATGAATTTTTCTGCAGCGGGGTGTTCAGAAGTTTATTCTTCTGCTCCCTCTTCTTCTTCTTCTTCTAAACGCCACTAAACGCCACTTAGTGGAACCACTGCACCGACACTACACTAGTCACTTTAAATACACTCTGCTGCTACCTTCTCCATTTCCTGCTGCTCTTTCTCTCTGTATTTTATTTTTCTTTTTACATATATTTTTATATATTTATGTATATTTTATTTATTTAAGTACTGCTGTCTGGGTAAAACTGGGTCCTTGGGTACCACAATTTCGTTCCACCCCATGTACCATGCTGTCCTTAATTTAGTGTCACAGTACCAATTCATTTGTAGTATTTATATATACATGTCTGTTTGCATCCTACCATGAATCTGCAGAAGTTCTTAAAAACACAGGTGTAGAAACCAAGAAATCACCCTCCCAGACATGTATGTTTTTTTTGATGAATTTTTCTGCAGCAGGGTGTTCAGAAGTTTATTCTTCTTCTCCCTCTTCTTCTTCTTCTTATTAGTATTACTATTGTTATTATTATTATTATTATTATTATTTGCTGTTTTTATTATTTCTATAGAAGGCAAGAAGCAGTCAGACAGCTTGCTAACATCACAGGTAGTTAGACAGATATCTCTGTGCAACTGTATAACAGTGACTGAAATCATAATCATGATGGAAAAGATTAATCCAACGGCAAACCTGACTCACCACAACCTAAACCTAACCCTGCCAGAAAACCCAGAATAGGCCATCACTGCAGTTCACCAGCAAAAGCCAGCTGGTATGGATGAATGTTGGTATGATGATCAGCAGCATCTGACGACCAGTTAACCCAGTACCAGTCCAGCGCTATACAGTTTAAATCAGCATAGACCATACTAAACCAGCACAAACTGGTTTTGCTGGCACATGTTGGACTGTGCCGGATTGTTTAGCTATGAAAAACGTACGGTAGCTCCCTGGCTATCTAAACTTTCCTCAGTTGGCCATGTCTGGATAATTCATTAATAATTACAGTAATGATAGGTTGGTTATATGTATATGCCTATAGATAAGTATAGAGAAACAAGCAGTTGCACTGTACAGTGAGCTACAGAACACAATTAAACGGATGTGCAGTCCTACAAATATGCCCTTCTAAATAGTCTCAGCACTGGACTTCTTTCGCAGGAGCAAAACCTTTAATTTACTGTAGACCTTGTGTGGAAGTTCTGAAACTTACTACTGTTAAAAAATTGTTCTTTAAAAACTCATCCAAAAGTGGTTCTGCTAGGGTCTTGCTCCAAAGAACCCCTATTGGCATTTTCATTTTCTAGAGTGAGGGTTTAAAGAGCAGAAGAGATGATGTGGTCAGCCAAAGTTCAGTACTACCTCTCCTCTCTACAGTCCATACCCTTCCCAGGCTCTGGTCCATTCACTCCACTGATGGATTCTGGCAGGAAAAGCGATTCCTTGACCTCCTCCTGAAGGACATCTGCTCTATTGCCTCACTCACTTAAACCACAAAGGACTATATATCATCACCATCTCCATTCAGGATGGTGAATCTTGATTGGTGTTTTGAACTCTTGGGTTACTTGTTGATTACATCGCTCTTCCTCAAGGTGGTCAGCCAGCAAATATGCGTTATGCCACTATAAATCAAACTCCCACCCACGCTTTAAAGATCTCATTTGGATCTGTTTATCTTTTCCCTCATCCAGGTTAGACTTAATAGCATGTGGAAAGTACATTAAGCTTTCAAACCCCTAGTTCCAGGTTTGCAAACTTGTCAAGGACACTCTCCGGGGCCGACCTAAGTGCTCTTTCTCTCAGCTGCCCGCATTTTGGCCCTCCTTATTGGCGAGTTCACAAAGGCCTCACCTAGTGCTGTCCAATCACCAAACCCATCCATTAGCCTGTCCGGCAGTGGGCAGAGCCTGGTGAGGATCTGTTCTGTCTCATATCGAACAGCAGAGTGGCGGTGAGCTTCGTGTGCCAGCCTCCAGAGCGCCACTGCTCCCACAAGTGCCATATGGGCAGGCCAGCCCTGTTCCATTAGCACGGGTGAGATGGGGGTGAGAGCGGGCCGGGGCCTGGTCCTCACGGCACTCCCCCAGCACTGCCACAGGGCATGCCCTGCCCAACACCAGCTGCCAGCACCATGTTTATGGACAGCCAGGCCTCATCTGACCCAGCACCACACATGAGGAATGGCCACAACAATGAAAGCACAAGTTGAGACAAAAAACTTTGTGGTATTGGGAAAACAACTTACATTCACATAATCAGCAGACGGTCTTATCCAGAGTGATGTCCGAGGGTACACTTGGAAATAAAGTTATCAACACTTCTGAGTCACTGAAACCATGCAACTGCTCTTAGGAGGACCAAAGCTCTTCTATGGTACCATCACAAAGACACACTTTATTGTGTTAAGGAGTTTAAAGTTGCACAAAGATTCTCCTTCCAGCCTGGATGAGGAACTGGAACATTCAATGTACTACGTGTAAGGCAGTGCTATGTGTTGGTTACTCAAACAGTAAAAAATATGAATGACTTTTATCAAACTATAATAGGATTGCTTTAACCATTACTATGGACAAGAAGTAATCTCACAACTGGCTTTGTAGGTGTTTAAACATAGCCGATAGAGAGGCATCCCATAAAGTTATAAGCATCCCAAAAGGTTAGCCTGTATGCTGAACAGTTAACAGATACGTCCAGTGATATTGCCAATATAAACTTTCTCAGCATTTAAGAATGGAAATGCATATTTACACGGATTAGAAAGTCGGTTGAGATGTTATCCACTGCGCTAAAGCACAAAAATGTCAACGACAAAATTCATGTTTGATTTTGAAACCATGGTGCCGGTCAGTCTTCAGGAGAGCTGAAGTACAAGAGGGAAATGTTTTTAGAGGATCTTTAGGAAATGTTAATACATGTTAGGAAAATGCAAAACCGCAAAAACATTTCTCTAATGAATAATAACACAGTGCAGTGCAAACACCTACAGGGGTTGGACAATTAAACTGAAACACATGTCATTTTAGTGTGGGAGGTCTCATGGCTAAATTGGACCAGCCTGGTGGCCAATCTTCATTAATTGCACATTGCACCAGTAAGAGCAGAGTGTGAAGGTTCAGTTAGCAGGTAAGAGCACAGTTCTGCTCAAAATACTGCAATGCACACAACATTATGGGTGACATACCAGAGTTCAGAAGAGGACAAACTGTTGGTGCACGTCTTGCTGGCGCATCTGTGACCAAGACAGCAAGTCTTTGTGATGTATTAAGAGCCACGGTATCCAGGGTAATGTCAGCATACCACCATAAAGGACGAACCTCCACCAGCATCACGTAGTGACCTGGCCACTATCCTGCAAGAAGAATGGTTTAAAATCCCTCTGACCACTGTGCAGGACTTGTATATGTCATTCCCAAGACGAACTGACGCTGTATTGGCCGCAACAGGAGGCCCTACACCATACTAATAAATGATTGTGGTCTAAAACCAGGTGTTTCAGTTTCATTGTCCAACCTCTGTATGTCTGTAATTTTAACCATTCGTCTGGCAAACTGTTACTTGACATTGTGACTGGCTCTAAAATGTCCTAGTGGAAACCCTAAGCCAGTCACAGTAAACATGATTGCAAGGACACGTTACTATCCCTGCCATCAAACAGGATACAGCCAGGACACAATATAAAGTTATGTAACATAAATCTCATTAAGACAGTAACTGTATTGCCATAACAAGAATTCAAACTGTACTGGGTTACATTATACTGTCACCTAAAAACAGGTTACTGTAACTAAGTATGCATCAATACCACCCTCCCTTCTAACACTGACACCCACAACTCATCCATAAGCATCGGTCGATAGCCTGTACAAATACCAACTCTATTTAACACTTGATAAATAATAAATCCATATATTTATTCTGTAAACAGTTAATCTAGGTAAAAGCTGTGTTCTGTTTCCCGAAGAAATGTTCTATGTGGCATGCAGATCAGGTCCATGGATTCATACTGTTGGCACCAAATTCTGTCTCTGCCATCTGTGTGCCTCCAATGGAATCCTTCAGACCTGGCTACACCGGTCCAGTCTTTTGGTGAGCCTGTTTGTGTGAGCCGGTGCCCACTTCAGCCTCAGCTTTCTGTTCTTGGCTGACAAAAGAGGAACATGGTGTGGTCTTCTTCTGCTGTTGTAGCCCATCCTCCTCAAGGTTTGACCATTGTGCAATCAAAGAAGTCTGGTCATTCTTTATTGACCTCTATCATGTAGAGAGTTGATGTTAACATTTCCTGGAGGTGCTGGCCTGTATCTGCATGATTACATATGGTATCAGTGCAACCATAGCTGCAACACAATACCTTGTACCATGTTACCCCAGACACAGGGTGCTATCCATTATGCTATCCATTTACCAATAGCATACTATTCATATGAAGATTCATTGCTATTAATGGAAATATTACCCATACCATGACACCACCGCCATCTACCTAACCGTGGAAGTCAGGTGCATGGATTCATACTGTTGGTGCCAAATTCTGACCTACTACCTGTGTGTCTTACTTTAGACATTAGGACAGCAGAACGTTCCTTATCTTTAGGTATCAGGAGAGCAGAATGTTCATATGTATAGTATTCACATTTGTGGAGTGCAAAAGAGTATTGGCCATTTCTGAGCGGCCATTCTGAGTCCCGCTCTCAACGAGTAAAAAATCGGGAAAAAGAAGGAGCTTACTGTCACAAATGTACTGAAATGCACGCCACCGGAGGGACTGGAACAACCTCTGCACCTGGCCTCAAGGAAAGACAGCGAGAGAGAAAGGGGAGAGAGAGGGGAGGGAGAAAGTTCAGATGTTCAGATGCTCTGCAGTTCGCAAGGGAATGTCACTGTGTGTTTCAGGCTGTACCTGCCACAGGACCTGAGGCCTTTTTTAATTAATCATCACAGAGTATGAATTATTAATCTATTATCACTATGCATACATACGATTACTCATTTGTCTCCTTGGCTTTTTTTAGCGCACTTAAGTTCTTCCATTTCCTTTAATGAAGCACAATTCTGAGGAGAAATAAAAGTAGATTAATCCAACTGTGCACTTTAATAAAAAGTGTTAGAAGCAGCAAGCATGTCAGGGACTTATTTACTCAGCATCGCTCCAGACAAGCTTTTGCTGGCTTTTCATCGCCAGCAGTCAAAGGCAGCACTGATTATCCAGATCATCCCGGAGGTTCAAGGGACCGAGCAGTATTGATATCAAAGCTAAGGGTGTTTAAATAGCTTTGATATTGAATATAAGGCAGTTTTCATGTGTCATTCATGGACTCGGAACAGGAAATATTATGGAGACTGGTGCTGCAGACTAATATATCGTCTGTACAGGCTGACTTTTTCTTTGAGTGGTAGGGGATGTTACTGTGGGCCAATAGATAGTGGCGTTGCCCTACAGCAGGAAGGGCCTGGGTTCAATTACCAGCTGAAGTCACCCTCTATATGGCGTTTACATGTTCTCCCCATGTCTCTGTGGGTTTACTTGGGTGCACTGGTTTCTTCACCTAGTCCAAAGACACGCAGTCAGGTTGACCAGAGATGCTGATTGTGTATGTCTACCCTCTTATGGGCTGGCATCCTGTACAGGGTGTTTCATGCCTTTTGTCCAATGGGCCTTTTCATGGGCAAATTATATATATATATATATATATATATAATTTGTCCTTGCACAAATGTGAGGAGTACTTACATGTGTTTGCACATTCCTTGTGGGACTAATATATCTAATATATATTAACATAATACTATATTATATATGCATGTTGCACAACAAAAGTTCTAAGGAATCTATGTAACCTTCATACTATATAAGGCATATACAGGGGTTGGACAATAAAACTGAAACACCTGGTTTTAGACCACAACCATTTATTAGTATGGTGTAGGGCCTCCTTTTGCGGCCAATACAGCGTCAGTTCGTCTTGGGAATTACATATACAAGGCCTGCACAGTGGTCAGAGGGATTTTAAGCCATTCTTCTTGCAGGATAGTGGCCAGGTCACTACGTGATGCTGGTGGAGGTTCGTCCTTCTTGGTGGTATGCTGACATTACCCTGGATACCGTGGCTCTTGATACATCACAAAGACTTGCTGTCTTGGTCACAGATGCGCCAGCAAGACGTGCACCAACAGTTTGTCCTCTTGTGAACTCTGGTATGTCACCCATAATGTTGTGTGCATTGCAGTATTTTGAGCAAAACTGTGCTCTTACCTGCTAACTGAACCTTCACACTCTGCTCTTACTGGTGCAATTAATGAAGACTGGACACCAGACTGGTCCAATTTTGCCATGAGACCTCCCACACTAAAATGACAGGTGTTTCAGTTTCATTGTCCAACCCCTGTAACTAAAATGTTTAGGCTATGGTTAGGTGCTAGTTGGTGGACTGGTATGCCTTGACAGTATCAACATTTGCTTAAGCATCAATTAGGATAATAACAAAAAAATTACTTTTGTGTAAACAAACAAATTACATTGGCAGTTTTCAAATCAGTGAAGGTAATTTTCATTTAGGGAATCATTACGAGAGCCCACAAGATCTTAGTTACAGCACTGAGGCCAACTACACCATGCTATGTCAGGTTAGGAAGGCATTCACCTTGTTTGTAAGGCCTCAGGAAGTTAACACTCATTACCTTTAATAATGCAGACTTACATACGATGTGGCATTATGATATATATCGACAGTATCATGCTTACTCTACACGTTTCATATAAATCACTCCACCGAAAGAGTTGTGTTGCAGTAAGTTGGAATAACCTTCCCATTTAAAAGTTACTGGCTGCTGTACTTGATAAAGGTGGCTCTGCAAGTGGCCCCCCGGGTGATGTGCAACACACTGATCAGAAATCATTGAGCTCTCATTGAAGACAGATTTGGGCTGTGCTCTGGCTGGGTCCCCTGCGATGGCTGCAGGTATGGAGGAGTGCCCGTCCCGCTCAGAGTGGGCCCGAGGAGGCCTCAGCTCAGGAGGACGTGAAGGATCTGAGAGAGAGCAACACCTGTCAGGTAAGCCTTCGCAGTTGACGGCACACTAGGCAGGCAAAGCCCTCTGCTCTGACGGCTAATCTCCGGCGTCCTGTCCTGCAGGGTGCGTCCAGATTCGGCAAGGAGCCACAGGGGGGCACAACAAATTCTCCTGTATTGGCCGAGACAGCACCCACCATTTCTTGCTTGGTTACTAAAAGAGAGATGATAGAGAAAGAAATAGAAAAAAGAAGAGGGCTGAGAAAGAGAATAAAATAGAGATAAAGAAAAGCATGATATATAGATATAGAAGATAAAGCATGATGGAGGTGGAGGGAGGTTGAGAAAACCTGAGAACAGAGAAAATGAAAGAAGAAAGATAATAGTAATGAGAGAGGGAGAGAGGAAGAAAGAGAATGAAAGAAAAATTACAAAAAGACAAAGAGAACTAGAAGGAAAAAAGAATAGAAGAAAAGCGAGAACGGAAAGAGGAGAGATAGGAATCAAAACAGGGAGGTAGGGAGAAGAAAGAGGGGGAAAAAAGAGCGAGAGACAGACAGAGAAGAAGACAGACAGAAGGAGAGAAAAAAGACTGTAAGAGAGAAAGTAAGAAGAGAGAGGGGAGAAAGAAACAAGGAGAAAGCAGGAGAGAGAAAAAAGAAGGTGAGAGAGCAAGAAAGAGTGACAGAGAAAGTAAGAAAAGAGAGACAGTGAGCAAGCAAGAGAGGAAAAAGAGCACGAGAATAAGAATCGAAGGGGAGAGAGAGAGAAAGTGTGAGGGAGAGAAAGAGAAAAGAAAGTGAGTGTAAAAAAAGAGTAATAGAAAAAGTGAGAAAGGATAGACGGCGAGCAAGTGAGAGAGGGATAGAAACACTGAGAAGGGAAAGAGCCCTCGCTCTAACTTGCAAGAGAAAGCGAGAGAGCAGGTGAGATAGAGAGCGAGAGAGAGAGCATAAGAGAAAAAGTGAGCGGGGAGACTGAGAGAGAGAGAGACAGCAGAAGAGTAAAAGTAAGAGGGAGGAGAGGGAGAGCAAAGAAAGAAAGAGAGAGAGAAAGAGAGAGAGAGAGAGAGAGAGGGAGAGAGAGAGCAAGACATGCTCTAAATACATTTCATTATCATCATTATGATTATATCAGTGATTGTGTGTTTTGGGTAATGCGCTGCAGCACCTCTCCCCTGGGTTCATGCAGCTGAATGATTAAAGCGCGTATGATGAACCATCCGTCACCGCGTCCCTGTAGGACTCAGGCAGGATGTGCTCAAAGAGCTCTCGCTGAGGAGAACGCCGAAAATTACACAGTAAAATGCAGCCGTTTCCGAGCAACACCTAACAGCGCCACGAGAAGCTGATGTGAAAAAGCTCCCAGAGCCACTGTCGCTTTCCCCACACCCCACTGATTAGGGTTCTTCAAGGGTTCTGTAGTAAAAGCAGGGTCATTTATAAAACCAAGACACTTAAAGCTCCATCTGAATGCATTAAATGGTTCTTCTAGTGGTTAAAGGACAGTCAGAGACTCTAATTCTGAACACCTTACACATGAGAGAAAACAGCTGCTGAAAACATTACTCTGTACTACTGAATTATCGGATTAGAACAGTTTTTATGCTCAGGATTTTAAACCATGGCTCAAAGACGCACTGTAACCATACATAGCATGATTCCTCCTCCGACACGATAGCGTGTGCATTTGCATCAGTGCCCAGCGAATACTTTTCACACTGCCAGCCCCGCTAACTCCTGTTATGGCTCTCCGGCCCTACTCCAATGCCTGTGTTACAAACTTCAGCTAGGCTAATGGTGCTATTAACTAGACCATACTTTGAGTAGCCAATATTACCGGACGAAAGACCATACAAGGTAATTGTGTTTTGTCTCCAGGCAACATGTTAGGCCTAACAAGCTGAAATCCAGTACATTTACATTACATTTACATTTATGCTCAGAATTTGCTACCTAGATTGGGAATTGAACCCCCGTCTCACACATGGGGTGGTAGCTTTCTGGTGGGTAATGGTGTTACCCGCTTCGTTAGCTTTCTCCAGCTATGCCTTACATATACCGGAAAAACAATGACCTGCTGTTGCAGATTAAGAGTTACAACACAGAATCTAACCAGTGTCTGAACTGGATTCTGGCTCTGGTGGCTAAAACACTTCTGGTTATGCAAGTCCAATAAAGCTGCTAGAAGGAGCCTCCATTGTTCGAGTTGAAGTGTATTTGACATTTGAGAGAGGCTGCACCATTCCATGATTTTGAAACCTAATTTTGTAATCATTCCAATTTGGCTGGGTGGTGTAACTGTTTTAAATAGTGTATCTGGCTCTAAGGAACATTGAAAATGGTTCTCTGTAGCACTAGCAATGGTCCACTTAGCAAAAGTGTTCTACATAGTACCAGAATAAGGTTCCAGTTCCAGTTACATTTAGCTGAAGCTCTTATCCAGAGCGACTTACAAGGTTATTCACATTACAGGTAGGCCAGTGCAGTGTTAGGAGTCTTGCCCAAGGACTCTTATTGGTGTAGCTCAGCATTTGCTACCTAGACTGGGATTTGAACCACCATCTCCCACATGCGGTGGTAGTTAACCACTGAGCTACACCAACCGCTGTAGCTCATGAGGTACCATGAGGTACAAGTCAAAAGTTTGGACACACCCAACTGAATGGATGTTGCTGGTGATCCTAAAGACTCTACAGGGATATACTTAACAGATCCAACTGATGAGATGTTAGCATATCCTGATATACCACATACCACTCTTGATGTATTACAGCATTATATTTCTGCCATATCTCATATATTCATGATGGACAGACCAATAGAATTGGTCTAAAGCAGCTTAGAAACAAACCTTGTTGTATCCGCCTCCATTGCAGGTCAGGAAAGCTGCTTTATGCTCCTGTAAAGTTCCATTTTGGAGCTGTTTAGACTGGACAGTATAATTAAATTAGTGCCATTTCATAGTTTGATGTCTTCACTTTTATTCTAGAGTAAAGCATTACGATAAACATAAGGAGAACCTTCTATGAGTAGTCCTGTACAAACTTTTGACTGTTACTGTACCTGGTATCCTTTATGGTGCTATGCAGAATCAAATTTAAGGTTCTTCAGGAATATACACAAAAGGTCGATGCAGGACCACATGCACACAGACCATTACGAGGACTGCATGGGATGTATTATCACAGAACACTAATAGGAGCCTCTACAGCTCCATGCTGAGATGTCTGGCATGTAGCGTTAGCAAACACGGCGGCCCGATGCCATACTGAGAGACACTACTTCTGTGTAGCTCAATAAATATTGTCTATATCAGTCTAAATTTATCATCATTTATTGTTCCTGGTAACCTTTTACTTCCTTTCCAAGAGCACTACAATCGCTCACTTCCCTCTGGGTCCAACTATTCTTTTGACGATGAGCGTATATATCAGTCTCCATAATGAACACTCAATATAAACAATCATTTTAATATGCATGCATTACACACATGAGACCGTACACTCTTCAGGACAGAATAAATAAGAAAGAACAATCTCATAGGCCTAATGAACTATTAGAATTAGGGCACGCAAATCCAAAACAGCTCAGCCAATTACCCAGGTACAAATAGGATATGAATACCGAAGGATGCCTCGTCTAAGGTTTGTAACACATAATCCGATAAGCCACGCGGCCCTGTAGGACTAGGCCTGCTCAGATGCAGGAAAAGAATCTAAGAGACAAGAATTGATGAATGTTTAATCCAACCATTCCTCACACGTCTAGGAGAGATCATCCTGAGTCAAACCCCACAAACGCTGCACAGCAGGCCTCTGAAATATTCATACCATACATGCCTCATTAAGATTATAATACGCTGAGGTCCCCGTTTACTTATTTATCTGATTATTGAAACAAATGACAGAAAGGGGGGACATTAAAATATTTGTGCCACCATTACATATTTGTCTCGCAGATTTGTAACAATTTGTTTGATTACAAAAGAAACCTCTGGATTGCTAAACACTTCTTATGACAGTTCTTTCGCTAGAGTACATGACTGGATTCAGAGAGCTTGAAATGAAAAACAGGGAAGTAGGCAGGATTTTTTTTGCAGCAATTAGCCAGATATTAAAAATCACACTTATCGAATGACATCACTGTAAAGCCATATTTTGGTATTATGGAACAGTTAGTAAAATATTAAACACAGTCGCATGACATTAAACTGTATTGAGTACTGTATTAAACATCTAGCAAAACGTAAATGAAAAATATAAATATGATCATATTCCTATAAAAAACGCTTATTAGACCTATCTGAGAATTGCAGAGGCATGGCTAATGAGCAGCTTGATTGACAGTTCTCTGTCCAGAATTTCTAGGCTGCTCCACCCTCCATAGAGAGCTAAAATCATTACCCAGCTTTTGTGTGATGCTAAGTGAATGAATAAAAGCTACAGACATGCAGACAGTAGGGTGGCTACAGGTTCTGTTTTAGGCTGGACAGTCCGGTTTTTCACCTCCCACACATCCATCCTGTTTAATACCCGGACAGATGCCTATTTGTCCTCTTTTCAGGAATAACTATTTTAAAAAACTTTCACTTACAAACAATATTGTGTATGTGCCATTGGCTCACATCCGTGTCACAAGACATGCCTTGCATTTCATTGGTTTCCCAACGTCATGTGACATTGTGACTAAGTTTCTCTGACACCTAACTTGTTGTGGACCTCCCAGTTCCCATGGAAAGGACAGAAATATGCTGAAATATGTTGATTAGTTATAATTATATTAATCACAAATGTATGTGAATATTGTGGCCCAGAGGAACAAGGCTAATATAGATCATCTGAGAATTTAAACTAGTGTGAGTGACACTTATTCCACTTCTAACATTGTTATAAAACATAATTTACGCCACCACTTCTTAATATAATGAAATATTTTGATGCCCTAAAACTGAAGTACATAAGTACATACATACTTTTCTGTCTGTGAATAACAGATCTGGACAAAACAGTACATAAGTGCACTAACATGTATCTACAGCCGCTTACCATACAGGTGCACTTTCTTTCTCTGCATCTCACACCTTCAGGATACATCACCAGAATGGTTTTCCCTAGTCTGTTCTAGTCTAAACAGGAACTCTTACTTCAGAGACTACTGTAGGCGGGAGGTAGGCATATTTACAACAATAGTTACATTCATAACTTTACCTGGGAAGGCAATTTAAAGTACAAATGTGCTCTATATTTTACTTTAACCGCTTGTATCTTGTATAACATCAGTGCTTTGTAAATGAAAACATAAGCAATAAAAATATTGCCCTGTAAATATGTTATTCATCTCTTACAGATACAGTGATATAAAGCTGCTATGTAGGTAACCTTGAAATAAATTGTTGATCATTTTTAACCCTGCCACATTTTACTCTGTCACAGGTGCACTAATGTCAAATCCCTCTGCTCGCAGGCCTGATAGGTATCATATGGTCAGAACAATTAATGACCGCTCTCCCGCCTCTTCCTGACCTAAGATAAATGGTGTCACTGGTTCAATAAATTAAGCCTATAGTGTCCACAGATGACAAAGATTAGTTTGTATTTGAGCTCTTTCAGTAATCAGATGCTCATTCTAAAAATAAACGGGTTTTCATCCCAGAATGATTTATATCCACTTCATGCAACCATCTGAGTAGCCTGCTGCAGCACAGAGATGCATTACATTAATTTACATTACATCAACTTATTGTTTTACTCACATTAACAGCAGTGAAAAGCACTGAAGCATCTCCTGACAGCTCACCGATAAATTAATGAATATAATAAATATTGCCAGTAAGCCACATACTTCACTAACCGAAACACTATTGAAAAATATCTGTCATTGTAAAGAATGTTAAATATTGACATATTACCTTTCATGTTTTTAATTTTTACATGCATGTTAAAAGATGCTAAGGCCTATGAAATGGCACTATGGAAAACACTATTTAATCCCAACTAGTTTCTCTATTGGACAGATAGTATTTATTATTATTATTATTACTATTATTATTATTATTATCAATAATAATATTTATTTGTTTATTTATTTATTATGTTGTCCAGTGGAGTACATGTTGAACATATTAAGCTCCTTAACACTGATTGTGTAACATTTAATATATTCACATATTTTAACATTTATGTTTAAAAAGTTAGAGAAACTCTGGGTTATTTATGTATGGGTGAATAGGGTGAATTTACATATGAATATTTACAATGCTTCGTCTCATCATACACGTTATCTCCTTTGATATTTATTTTTTACTGGAGGATTTACCATAACTCTGGCAACCCACTCATATTCCAGCTGCGCGCTCTCTAAGCCCCTCCTCCTCCGTTGCCGCCACTTCCTGAAGCCGTGGGTTTGTTTTCCTGTGTGAGGAGTAAAGATGGCTTCTGCAGAACCGAATCGCGGAGGCGAACCAGGAACGGACGCCGATTTCTGGGCTCAGCTCGGCCCAGTGGTCAGGAGGGACCCAGCGCTGAAGCTGATGAGCCCCGTGAGTGGCCTTGAACCGCTGACGTGGTCGGATGACCACCGGCTGGCAGCGTCCACCACCAGCAGCGTGTCGCTTATGGAGCTGGTGCCGGACATTCAAAGCGCCGGGCCGGACTTAGTGCTACACCGAACCCACATCCCCCTCCATCAGTCCCCCTACGAGCTCAAGGTAACTCCGCGGCTCCCACTATGTGCTCTTCGCCCGCTGAGATGTTTAAAGGGGAATTTTACCGACCTTTAAGAATTTGTATATAGTACTTGCAATATAAACAAAGCCACCCTGGGTGGTTTGAAGTGACGTAATTGTAGATACATTTATAGGTGTATATGTTCTTTACAGTGGTGGTGATGGGAACCAGCGGTCACCATGTCTACAACATAAATATAGCCATTTTATTTAGTGTCCAAATCCACCAGTGAACTTACACACTGAGTCTATATTTGTAATGCTGATAATGGTAAATCTGTCAAATCTGAAAACAGGGAACTGTTTTGTCCCACAACTTGCAGCATGTATCCCTCCACCTTAAACAGACTAAAATACATAGACTAGCAAGACATTTTAGACTAAAACTGTATCACAGAGCTATCAAAAACAATGTCTTGGACATAAGGCGGCATATTCATATTCACCACTTCATGTAATAACTTTCTGTGCTGAAGCTTTTGGAGGTGGGTGTTTGGTTTTGTAACCACCACTGTAAATAACTCTTGTCTCAGTAAGTTTCTCTAGAGTTCAGAATTCATACCATAACACTCTGAATGACTCTGCATCCCCAGCATTTAATTATGAGACATTTGTATTTGTAAAATGAATATGTTAACTGTTGTGTGATGTAATAAATCTGTTCCTCTCTTGCACTGGGTCCTGCATCCTGCCATGATCCAGAGCTAATCATCAAACATCAGTACCTGACCTCACTAATGGTTTTGTGGGCAACAGCAGTCATAGCCTGACAACAGTATTGCAACATCTAATATAGAGACAAACTTTTTTTTTCTTTAGGGGATTCCACTGACCTTAATCACATAATCACAGCGTTAAAACAGTCATTAAGTGGTGTGTTGTGAAATGCACTAATAAAATAAATGTTCTATCTAATGCTAATCCAAGTAGATCTAGTCCTAATTTCTGTATTTTCACAGGTATTGGGACTGGCACTGGCCGATACATATATAACCCCCCCCCCCCACATATGTATGTATGTATATGTATGTATATGTATGTATATATATATATATATATATATACACTCTTCCAAATACACAAAAAAGCTCTGTAGTTGCCATAAATTGTTAAGATGACCCAACACTTTATTATAGTGTGGTTGTTTTGGATAGTTAATAAAATGGTTGTATGCACGAACGCTGATTTCTTCCACCATGGTTGACACATTTCTCTACAGATAAGCATTTCACACCAAACACAAAAAAGAAAAAAAATCCCTCTTTGATAACATTCTTTTTAGGGGAACTGATGGATGAGCAGAACTTTGGGCATAGGTGCAGTTAATAATTGATGCTCCTGGTATTATTTTGATTTAAATTTTTTACATTTTTCCAGACTACATGAACTGCATAATTGACACTTTACATTAAGTACTAACTAACTAACATTAATTAATTCATTAGCCAACATGAAGTAATATATTAACTATGGTTAACTAATGTTAAGTGAACAGGTAACAACATACACTTAACAGCTAGACCTGTAGTTGTTGTGTGTTTACTGAAGATTAGTTAAGTATTGGAACCATTGTTAACATATCACTTCATGTCAGTTAGTCAATAATTGGTCAACAATGTAGAGTGTTGACCAAAATTCTTTCAAGCTATGTAATTGGTCAGAATGCAGGAAGTTCACCATTGGTGTGGCACAACAGATAACACCACTATCTGCCAGTAAACTATCACCCCATGTGGGAGACTGGGTTTTGACCCCTGGTCTGGGTGATACCTAACACTATATTAGTAGTATGATTAACTTGTAAATCGTTCCATGTAAGATCCCACGATTCTGGGATTGAGGTTCTGTTGCATATTGTAACTTTTTGAAATTTCACATATGGAAAAGACATATTGCAGTAGCAATAAACAAACAGTAAATTGTGCAGCCCTAACTTGCATTAATCTAACTGCTAGCTAGTTGTTCTGACAGCTTTAGTTTTTTTTTTTTTTTTTTAACTGACGATTCTTTTATGTTGTCAGAATCTAAGGCAAGAACAACGTGAATGTTATTGTTTGGGTTTAGGTGCACACATTTACACACTGGGTTATCAGTATTTGTGGACCACACATGGAAAAAAATTAGCTAAACAAATATGCATTTTGTATTTTGACCGGATCACCAAAACAGACTTCTCTGTTTCTTTTGACCATTTCATCATCATCTTTGTTTTGTATTAACAGGTGGGCCCGGAGGACAAGGTTCGGAAAGTGAAGGAAAAGCTTGAAAAGTCTGAGGACCCATCTGTAAGGCAGGTTTTTATGATGGACAGGATCATGAATCCCCAAGGTGGGCCTTTGCAAGGTGTGAAGTACACCAGCTGGTCACCTCTTGGCTGTGATGTGAATGGCCGCTGCCTTCTGGCCTGCCTGACGCTGGACTGTCGCCTCACCATTCACAGCAGCCACAAGCGCTTACAATGGACCCAGCTCCTGGACCTCACTGAGCTGTATGGGGAGATGCTGAAGTCCAGGAACTACTCTGTTCAAAACGATGATGTTCCGCAGCCCTCTCTGGAGGACCCTGGTGAGCTGCAGAGGAGGTACCGCATGCAGACACCTGTGCGCATGGAGTGGTCTAGTCTGTGCAACACGCAGCAGGTTCAGAGCAATAATGAATGTAAAGACATTGGCACAGTTCTTCTGGCAGTGCTGATGGAGAATGGGGACCTGGTAGTATGGCAGTTTCGCCTGCCTTTGCAGGGGAAGGGTTCAGTGGTCTCGTGCAACACAATCAAATCTGGCGTGTCATCGCCGAGTGTTCTGGCTTGGTGGGAGTATGAACACGGGGGTCGGAAGATGAGCGGCCTAATCGTAGGCAGCTCAGTAGGCCCAGTGAAAATCCTGCCTGTCAACCTAAAGGCTGTGAAAGGCTACTTCACCCTCAGGCAGCCTGTGGTGCTGTGGCAGGAGACGGACCAGATCCCTGTCCACAACATCAAGTGCATTTCGCTCTTCCACCCACACCAGAAGTGCAGCTGTAGTCTGGTGGTGGCAGCAAGGGGATCTTATGTGTTCTGGTGCCTCCTGCTTATCTCCAAAGCTGGTCTGAACGTTCACAATTCACATGTGACCGGCCTCCACTCCATGCCCATTATGTCTATGAGCACTAGCCGGAATGGGGGATCCATCTTCACATGCTCCATGGATGGTATGGTAAAAAAACTTACTCCAGTCTTTACCGATGTGGCCGTTGTGTTCAAGCAGCAGGAGATAGCCCTGCCAGAAGGAGTTGTGGGCCGCCGGATCCATGGTATCTCTGTAAGCCCTAATGGAGCCTACCTAGCACTGGCCTCCACTGAGGGTCTAACCAATGGGTTGCATCCAGTCACACGCAACTACCAGGTACAGAGTTATTCACTGACCAGCTTGATGTATTTAATATTCCAGTACATTTTTGTTTATTGGCGAGTAACATCTTCTGTTGTTCTATCATACCCCCAGGTCCAGTTTGTGACACTTAAGACTCCGGATGAGGCAGCGGCTGAGCTCCTGGAGTCACAGCAGCAGAACCTCTACAGGCAGACGGACCTGCTGGACCTGGTTCGCTGGCGGGTGCTGAAAGACAAACGCATCCCGCCCTTCCTCCAGGACGAAATAGACGACAAAGTGCACACCTCTTGCTCCACCTACTTGTGGCGCTTCAAGCTCTTCCTCCTCCGCATACTCTACCAGTCCATGCAGAAGGCACCGGCCGAGGCACGCTGGAAACCATTGCACCAGGACAGCAAGGTGTTTCTGGGCGAGGAGGAGGAGGAGGGTGAGCAGGGTGAAGGGAGCCAGGTAGCCTCTGTCCTGGAGGAGTCCAAACAGAAGGAAGCTGAGGGAGAGTTTAGCGAAGATCAGATAAATGAGATCACAGCTTGGATAGAAGAGGTGGAGTCTCACCTAACACGTGAGCACATGAAAAGAGTACTGGGGGAGGTTTACCTCCACACACTCATTACTGAGAATACTTGTATCCCCACCAAAGGGCTCTGTGACTTCCTCTCAAATGACCCCACCAATGAAGACAGAGCAGCTAAGGTGAGAGTCCTCATACGACACGCATCACTGCAACAAGTATTGCATATACAGCATCTGTTGTAACCTGTGGCCTTCAACGCAGTAAGTAAAGTTACGTGATTTAGGATTTGAGTAGAGAGTAGGGATTTGCATAGGTGTTCAAGTAGTTGGTAGTCTACTAACAGTAGATATACACTGCTGATTTATAGGGCTGAATTATGGCAGTATTGCCCATATAAGTATGTCTACAAATTGTAGTCCATCTGTTTCTCTGTATACTGATACAGGGATACTGTATATCCCTGTTGTTCAATGGTCAGGACCCCACAGAGCAGGTATTATGTGGGTGGTGGATAATTCTCAGCACTGCAGTGTCACAGATGTAGTAGTGGTGGTGGTGGTGGTGTGGTAGTGTGTGTTGTGCTGGTGTGAGTGGATCAGACACAGCCATGCTAGTGTCCACTCACTGTCCACTCTACCCTTTACACTCGTACCTTGCTGGTCCTCCATAGATATACAGTCAGATGATAGGTCATATGTCGCTGGACAGTTTGAGGAAGCCGTCTGGTTCATTAGTGGTCATAGGATGCTGCCCTTAGGATACTGTTGGTTGGATACTTCTGGTTGGTGGATGATTGTCAGTGCAACACACTAACACACCACCAGTTACCACCTCGTCAGTGTCTCTGCTGTAATAATATCTGCTCTTTTTAAAGTATACAGAGAAACAGATGGTCTACAGTCTGTTATTGTAGAACTACAGAGTGCTCATGTATGGTAAGTAGGCCTAAAACAAAAAAGAAATGCCTTAACACAAGCATGTTGCCAATGAGTTACTGTTAAGGGTGCTATTGAGAAGGTGGACATACCATGACCTTTTCAGTAGCTGATGTTTCTCTGACAACCTAGAAAGTTAGAACATCATCCACTAAGGAGAAATTGCCTCTTGTAGAAGAGTGCAATGTGCAGCACCGAAACCAGTAACTTTAGGTATCCGTTACCATGTAACAAATTATAAACCCTGATATACTTGTTCCACTTTTTAAATATATTATTTAGGTAAAAATCTGTGACTTAGGTCGCCAGTAAGACATTTCAGATGGACAGCATTCATTTTATCCACATTTGCTTAAAAATGATGTAATAATGTAACACTAATTCAGATATACCTATGTTTAAACTAGAGAGATGAATTCCATGTTGATTCTGTAAAAACACAGTCCAACACACCAGACTTAAAATATCATTAACATTCAGAAGGATATTACTGTGGGAAACTGAAATAATGAGATAAATTAATATTGTCTCTTGGTAATAAAATGAATGTTTCTTCCATTGTCTCCTAGTAATAACATGTCTGTGAAAAAGATTGCAGAAAAATATCCAAAATGAATACTGAAATTTGTACTGAAGTTTTGCAAAAGGGCAGGACATGTTCCAAATTTTGCCATAAGGTTTCAATAACTTAGTTGAGTGTCACTTGTGCAGTCTTGTGCTCATCATGCCAAAAAGATTTCAAGCTATCATCACCAAGAATACCAGGAATACTAACCTGCATACAATACAAACAAAAAAATTCTATAGGGAATAAAATACACTAATATTTATCCCATTAACGTTTGAGTACTTAAATCTGCCTTACCTTACTTCCCAGTTATTACCATTATTATATTGCTTTAACTTGATGCAAATGAAGAAATTATAATTTTACCCTGGAAGGTCATAAATAAACAGAAAATAAAAAGTATCCAGAGAGTGTCCCAAAGACTACATTTTGAGCATATTGCTAATTCTGAATAATGTTATCATCCACCATTCTTTGTTGTTTGTTGCCAGATATTTCCCTGTGGCATCTGCTGCATGTAGATTGCTGAAAGCCTCTTATTTGTACTGGAACGTTATACCACATACATAGTATGGTCATGTTTTGAGATCTGACCAAATATACAACTGCTGTAAAATGCAGAATTCCACTCCAAACACTATAACACTCCAAATCTATATAGAATCTATATATCTATATATACAAATCTATATAGAACTCTAAAATTGCATAACATACAGATACTCTGTCACTACCATGTATATCATAAAACTTGATTTTTTTTTTTTTTTTTTTACACAAATGTCAGTGTGTTAAGACAGTTCGTAGGTTCAAACACATAATGTACATATTTAGGTAATTAACTTCATATTTTATGAATTCTGTTATTATAGGAAGCATAATCCCTCCACATATTAGTATAAAGGTTAATCTCAAATATAGCTGCGGCATTAGATTTGTACTATAAAGCTTTGCGGTTATAAGGAAAAAGGGCAGAAACACTGTAAACAGAGTCAGGCTAGAGCCTATTATGGTAATATGACGGCTTTATTTAAGGACGGTGATGCGTTTCAACTGTGTTTGCACAAAAAAGTAATAATCTAATGCATAGAGACTCTGGGGAAATAAAGAAGCACAACAGAAAAGTGTGTGCTAATGGAGGAAGCGGCTCACACGTCGGATCCCAGCATATCTACAGTGATGGAATAGGAAATAAACAGATAACCAGAATATCTAGGCTTTTAGCTAGCAAACAGTGTGTGGTTTATGCTCAGTCTGTCATGTCCTGCCTCCTCCACAGGTTCTGATTGGTCACATAATGAAGAAGATGAACAAGCAGACGTTTCCAGAGCACTGCAGCCTGTGTAAAGAGATTTTGCCCTTTACTGACCGCAAGCAGGCTGTATGCAGTAATGGACACATGTGGCTCAGGTAGGACTGATTCCAGTATGCTACTGGGCTGTTCTTTCTGCATCGGATATTGGCTGGTGGACTATTTCCAGACCAGCAGTGACTCCGAGGGGTTTAAAACTCCAGCAGCACTGCTGTGTCTGATCCACTCACACCAGCACAACACACACTAACACACCACCACCATCTGAGTGCCACTTCAGAGCTGAGAATGAATTTAACCAAAGTCTCTGTAGTACTGTACCAACATACACATAACTAGCTGCCAGTCAATAAACACAATGCCTTCACATGTACACAATAAATACCGACACTTTATAATATACACTCTACACAGTATACATGATCTAATCTAAATCTATATATATCTATATCTAAATCGAATCATCTGTCCAGTGCTTCTTTTTTTTTAACCTGTTGATGCCATTATGATTCCAATATCATGTTATGCCATTATTTTGTATTTAGTTTGTGTTATTGTAGATACTGTATGTTTTTATTTTGCTATTAATCTTTCCTACAGAATATGCTGGATGAGATCATGCTAAAAATATTTAGTTACTTTAATATATATATTTTTTAATATAAAAGTAATCATGATGTTAATTAAGCCCTTACAATTATGTATATATTCTGTGTTTATTCTAATTATGATGAGATGTTTTTAAATTTTATCATTTTGATATTGAGCACTGTGATACATTTTCATATTATGTCCTTCTACAATTAGCATTGTTTATTGTGGCTAATAAATTATAGGTTACATAGAGCATTACATGCGTACACTAAAATCAGTCAGGACCACACGTCTGTTATAACAGTAATACTTCTAGAATGATTTATGAAAGAATGCCTTATTTCTGCCTTAATGTGTCACACAGCAGTAGATAACTGAAATATGATCCATCGCAACACTAAGGGATTGAATGGAGTTTACTGCCCCTAATGGATAACACATAGAAGTGCTAGCTGCAGTGCTGCTGGTTAAGCCAGTGTAGTGCGAGGTTAAAGGTTTCCTTGACCATTTCCTCAGCCTTCTGTTTTTGTCTCTTGGCCCTCTCACAGGTGTGTGCAGTCATATCAAGTCTGTCAGAATGTGACATATCGTCGCTGTCTGCTGCAGGACAGCGTAGCTTCAGTGCCACAGCCTGAGGGTAAGCCCTACTGATCCAACCATACTCAGCAACATTTCCTACCACAACCTGTGATTCCACACACTCACTACTTCTGCCTAAAATACCACAATACGCACCAACAAAGCCTGTACTAACCCACTGCACCAGGACAACACTCATGCAGAATACTGCTTAACCTGTATGGCATATTATAAACTTCATTACACACCATACATACACACCACTCTTGTCATAATTAGCCGCATTAGTATTAAAGGGGAATTGTATCAAAATTAAGCTGTTAGGATGTAGCCAAAGCCATTCATAGTGAGGGAAAAGATCATTTTCAAGAAATTTACCATGTCAGATTTGTTAACAGTGGCAATGATGGGAACCTATCAGACATAACCTCTAGCTTCCTGAAAGCCATGTTATAGAAACCTGTGTGGGGTGTGTGTGTATTTTTATATATATATATATATATGTATATGTATGTATGTATGTATGTATGTGTGTGTGTGTGTGTGTGTGTGTATGTATGTGTGTGTGTATGTATATGTATGTGTATATATATATATATGTATATATATGTATATATATATATATATATATATATATATATATATATATATATATATGTATGTATGTATGTATGTATGTATGTATGTATGTATGTATGTGTGTATGTGTATGTGTATGTGTATGTGTATGTGTATGTGTATGTGTGTGTGTGTGTGTGTGTGTGTGCATGTATGTGTGTGTGTATGTATATGTGTATATATATATATGTATATGTATGTGTGTGTGTGTGTGTGTGTGTGTGTGTGTATATATATACATATGTATATATATGTGTGTGCGTGTGTGTATGTATGTATGTATGTATGTATGTGTGTATATATTTGTAGTTATAGGGTGTGGTTTAGTGTATAATATAGATAAATATAGATACTAAACCTATTCCTGTTAAACCATTATTAACATTTCATACAAATTCATATGTAGGTTTTGGATAATAAACAGTAACTGTTAACATATTGCACACTAATCAAAAAAGACTTCTTTAATTAGGGAGATTACTCTACAATGTACCATTCCTTTCTGCATCAAACCTCTCTAAAACCTCTGCTTAAACCTCAGTGATTAAATTCTGGAGAAATTCATAAAACACTGGTGGAATTTCCCTTTAAAACACTTACTCCCACGATCACCTTCTTGTAACGCACGTACCTGTACTCCTTATTAGCAGGCGTCTTCAGCATTTGGAACCTTATGCATTAATGTAACCTTGCAGCCTCCATTACCTCCCATATACACATTTACATTCGCTCACCACACGCTAACATGCTTACCTTGCCTTTAAAATCTTACATCAACACGTTTACCCTGCCTCTAAAGTCTCACGCCAATACACTTACCCCATGTATAATATTACTTGATGGCACATGAGCACACACACAACAACACACAAACTGACATCAGCTCTCATTAAACATGCATTAACTAACGAAACCCCAACTCTCAGCCTGCATTGTGACAGGGCGGGGGCTGACAAGGTGAGCCCTAGCAGTGAAACACAATCACGGAAAACACCAATTTGATTGTGGGGTTGTATTTACTGCGGATAGTTCTTGCGTCACGTCGAACGCCTCTCTTAAGTTTCCTCTCCCTCTGCTCCCTTTAACAGATCCAGACTGGGTAAAGAAGATCTTACAGGGACCATGTACGTTCTGCGACTCTCCGCTTCTCTGACATGCCAGAGCACAACGCTACACTGCCCAAGGCTGCTGACGCACCGCATCCCTAACGGATGCCCCATAAACTGTAGACTCTTTATTTTCTTTTCTTTTTTATTTTTATACCAGATAAGCCAGTATAATGAGAGTAATCTGTAATCCCCTAACCCTATCACTATTATGTATCTGATTTTGTCTTTCTGCTGTAAACGCCTCGTTATTCTACTACTTCATTTGTCCTTTAGGTTGCAAAGAGGTCATCAATATGCAGAAATGAGCTGATCTCCTTCCTCCAGCCATAGATACCTTATGCTATTCCTATCTGAAACTCCTTTTCTGTTGTCCCGAGGATTGATCTTATGCTGCTATGATACTTTTCCCCTTTTCGTTTTTTTTTTGCCTTGCTTCCTCGGAGCCTCATTGTGTTGTTTCCGATTCTTAATTGGCTTTGGAAACATTTCCGTGAGCCGCAGCCTTTTCTCTTCAGATGGGAACTTTATATAGGCGGAATGAGGAAGGAGGAAAAAGATGAGAGAGAGAGAAAGCATGCACAAGAGAGAGGGAGAGATGCAGCGAGAGAGACGGAGGTAAAAGTGTGTTTTAAGACTGATTCAGTCCTTCCCAAGGGGCAGGCCTCTAATGAGATACCACAGTAATGAGGTGCGGATTCCAGCCACAGATGTGATTCTCATTTTAATTAAGAGGGGGGCGGTTAGAGTGCATATTGTTAAATATAGTTAACCCTCTTTTGGAGGAACCGTGGGGAATATGCCCTGGCCATGGAGTTCGACCCTACAACCCTCTGGCCTGTTCCCTCTACTCCTACACAAGGACAAGTGGCACAAGATGAAAGGTGGGTACAAGGCCCAGGCGTTCAGCTCCATCATGTTCACTCTCATCCTCCACTGATCCCACAGCACACCCTGCTCCCTCTCCGTGGTCGCTGGAGACGATTACTTGCCCACAGGGGTGGACGTGAGTGGCAGCCTAGGTCTTTGAGTATTAAGCAGGATAAAGATGACTATTTGGTTGCGGGTAATTCAGCCCACCAGGTCTCATTCAGTTAGCCCTAGTTACATTCACATTACATTCACAGTGTGTAGTGCAAAGCAGCTAGCTGTTTGGTTATGCTATTTTTTTTTTTTTTTTGGATCCATAGTGATGCACAAACTAAGCCTTCACTACATCACAACAAGGTAGCTTCCCACCAACCAAGGGTGCACCGATATGAGATTTATGTGCTGATGCCAATATCCAGTATTTTCATGCATGTATCACTTATGTAAACATTCATTAGATGCCAGAATTAAGACTACGACTATAGCTAGGCTTAAACCTCATGCAGATAACCAACCCTAATGTCTTACACATGCAGTGCAATGCGTAAAATGCAGATATGGTAGACCTACAGTCGCTTCTGCAATTTTTAGGCCTGTCATGATCATGAAATTGTGGCTAATGACTAATGGAAATATCAGTAATTGCAGTGAATATTTCAGTTGTCTTTTGTTGTTGTTGTTCATTAGCATCTATCTGTTGTTTTGTTTCCTGGCTGTCCATACTTGGTAGCTTCAGACAGATGACTAAAACAGCTTGAGCTCAAATAAACAAATTTTACTTACTGCTGCCCTCTAAAGGCTTTACAGTAACTAATGAAAAGAGAAAGACCTATAACTTGTCTGAATAAACTTTTAAAGCTGTTTTAAATATTTATTTACAGCATATTTGCTGTAAAGTCTAATGAATAAACACCAAATTCACATTCGCATCACTGTGATTATCTGAAATTATGTAAAATGCGCCGTCAGATAAAGCAAAAAAACATCTGTCCCATCATGTTAATTACTTATATACTGATGATTCTGATGTCATGGTGCATCCCTAAATAATATGTAGGCATTTAATTGTAACACCCCAGCACCTGCAGCATTTGCGGCATAACTGTGAAAAGAATCTGTTTTGTATTTGTTTTGTTTTGAGTCTGACTATAAGCAGATGCTGTGGAAATGTTCAACATTGTGTTGGCACATACATACAGTACACACTACTCATCATGCAGAGACTAAATGTCACACTCTGTAATGCTGAACACGAGATTTTTCCTTTCCCCCCCTCTTCCCGCAATTTGTGCTGTTTGTCAAACGGAACTTGCCCTTTTGGTGTGAGTGTGTGCTGTGCTGATAGGTGGAGACTGATTCTGTTAGCTGTGTTTTGGCAGAACCTCCTACTTCTTTAATATAACGATCTGTCAGAAAGCATTTCTACAATAATTACAGCCCCCCTCCTCCTTCCTCTTTGTGTGCACTCTCTCGGCACTTCAAAAGGAGGTTTCTTTTTCCTCCCCATACAATATTCATAACCTTTGTGTCCGTGGCTGAACTGCTTTAAACAGTCATCTGGATGATCTTCCTGACTTTTATTTAAGGTAATATCGCATCACATCTTTTAAATATATATGTATATATCCTCTCATAAAAAGATCTTATACACCCAATTTGTTGAGCCAAAACATTATGCTAAATATGCATCCCTTCATCTTCCTTAGTGTTTTGTTCATGCTTCTTTCTGTGTGAACTTTGCAGGCTCAGTTTTATTCACGGGCTGCCACTGTTTAGAAAGTTATATAGGGGAGCTGCTGTGCACTTCAGGTACTGGGGCGATTTATTTCCCTCATTTCTTTGCTGCTCTTATTCTGTATTTGGCTCTGTCGCCACACCAGATGGGCGACAACTGTCATCAGTGAAATCAAGATATGTAAACATGTATGCAGATATAGATATATAGATACCAGTTTATGTTTCTGTATCTGTATAATGATCCTTCTTTCTGCTGAAAGCTGTTCATGTAATGCAATATCATGTAAATAAAGGATATCTGTTTTTTAGAGTGAATACTCATTATTTCAAGTTAACTGACCAGTTTATTTCATATCAAAGTACAGTTAGTTTCTCATTAAGGCCAATAATTATGTGATTATATATGCTGTGTTTTTTGCACGTGGTTTAAAATAACGGTTTAAGGTCCAATTTTTGGTCCTGGACTACAACAATACTTAAAGTTGCAGTGTTTTCTCTATTTTAGGGCTTGTTAATGAGTTAATTAGTTCATTATCATGTGTAGCCGGAGAAGAGAAACTTTTAATCATGCAGGATGGTGATACTCCAGGACCAGGTTTGAGAACTGCTGCTCTTGGGTGATACCATAGAACAGAGGTCTTCTAATTCAGACCTGGAATTCCAGTTTCTGGTCTTAAGACTTAAGACGTAATTATTGCTCAATAAGGCCTTTGTCGGACTGCCAGTCCAAAGCCCCTTTTTGACATATCCAGATTGCCTTACTTTCCCTGCTCCCAACACACCTGATTGAACGCATCGGCTCGTTAACAAGCCCTTTCAGAGTGGAAGGAGTGGGGTGGGTGTTAAAGCAGGAAATCCACTACAACTTGCAGGGCAGGGCCCCTCCAGCACTACATGAATGTCAGCACATGTATCTGGATGCTGGGAATTTCAAATATATTTTGCATTACTCATTATGCAACAAACAACGCTGGGTTTTTCTATGTAGTTATCTCCACCCGATCACTTATGACGCTAGATTGCCAATCAATAACATCAGCTGTCCAATTAAGTAGCATTTGTTGCAAAATTCAGGCCGGGAAACTGAGGGTAAAAAGACTTTCATAAAATGGTTCTACAGTGAGTGCTCTCTGTAAGTGAAATACTATATGAACAAAAGAAACATCTTTGATCTTACTTTATTTGTATTGTATTAACATATGTCAAATAAAAAAACGCTACCGCATTGTGTTAAATACAATTGTGAATTTTGTTAATCGTTCTAACTCAAAAGGTTATATACCAACAACTAGTTTTTCCTAGAACCTTACACCCACACCAAGAACCATTAACAGTTGCCCTTATTATAAAAATAAAAAGTATAGTTCCATATACGATCATAACAATTTGGAAGTTACAGGGAAGTATGTTAATTTCAAGTGAATTTTTGTTCTGCAAATATGCAGAACATATTTCATTTTGCCCCCCCCCCAAAAAAAAACCTGGACTACTTAATGAAGAAACCCCCATTATTCCTGCAGAGGGGAAAGAGAGAGATGGAGCTGACATCAATAAAACAGTGTTTGGGAGCGGTTTGGTGGGGGAAGACTTTCTGATGTGGCTTGACTCCACAGCGTATGCACCCCGCATGAATACATTTCCTCTGTAGTCTTAAAGTATTCAGTGCAGAAGCGTACCCTCAAACTTGTCATCAGTAATTAAGTCTGTCTCTGGGATGCCTACGGGTTCAGGTTTTTACCACAGATTCTCAAATCAGGCTGTTAACATGGTCCTTTAACGGCTACACGGTCCCTTCTGGGATGCTGCCAGTGACCCGTGACTGGCCAGTATGCGTGTGAGTGTATGGGGCTGGGGGTGGGATGTCAATAGGCGGTACACTGCTTGTTCGCCAGTGTCGAGCTGCTCAAGTGGAACTAATGTGGACCTTCACAAAGGGCATGGGCCGGCCTTTTCTGCTGCTATATTAATTAAACTTGTACTCAACACTAGACCCACAGCTCGTACAAAGTATCAGCAGAGAGAGAGAGAGAGACAGTGTAAATGCAGTATATATTATATACGTATGTAAAATCTGAAGGCTGACTTCCCTTCTACTTCCTTCAAACTAAAGGAAAGTTTTATTGGTTAGGTTCAATATGCCAGTCTCAATTATATACGAAAACAAATATGATGCAGCAAATTTGTTGAATTAACATATGAACCAATCCAAGCATTTACTTAAAGGATATAGAGACCTCTATTCTATCAATCAATCAACCTGCACTTCCCATAGGGCCCAATGTCAAGGTTTAGCAAGTCTATTACAACCAAATGTTCCATGCCTCATTAAATATTAACAAGGGAATGCCAATCAACCATAGCATAGGCATGAACAATGCAATGTTCATAGGAGAAAGCCTGCAGCAGTGTCAAGTAGCTTTCTTTATAGAAAAACATACCCTCATTCTAACTAATGCATTACATGCAGTGACAGTCATGTACGTCCATGAAAATCCTAAGTGCTAATAATGCTATCCTACTGTAACCTGTAAGAGGTATCTATCATTTATATTTCCAGTGATGGACAGAAACTGAAAGTATGGGTTCGTACTTATTGAAAGTAGATGCCAATAAAACATGCTCTGGTTAAAGTCATAAAATATCAAAATTAATAAATGTTCTAACAGATAAATTTATCTTTCTTTGCCGGTGGTGTGTTACAGTGAGTGGCACTTATCAAGTCTTCACTCAAAAACAAATTAGCCTAGCTGTGTGCGATTTCATTTTACAGTGAAATGAACTTGGACGATGCACTTTGTCTATGGTAAAATAATAATTAAGAGAGAGAGGAGAGCTGAACTTATTATCAAGAAAAAGAAAGAAAAATCACCTGGCCTTCAAGACCAGCAACACTTTAAAGGTATCCATAAAAAATGTAAGGAGTAAAAAGTGTGCTACATGTAAATAAATTCAAGCAAGACGTCAAATGGAGACTTCAAATTACTATACTACCACCATTTGATTACCTCTGCCCATAGCTGCAAAGCTTCCTTTGCGAAGGTACGAAGCATTATATGTGCAATGTATGCTGTCTGCATATATGTCATAGAATGTTAAATTTCCATGCACCTTCTATGCACCTTACACTTATACCTCTGCCCAGAACTGAGTCTTATTTACGTTTTATTTAAAAAACGTAATTTCATTTCACTGTGTACTTGTAAAAGAACTGTAATGACAGTAAAAGCCAATTGACTAAGTTTTGGGAACTTCATAGTCGTTAGCTTCACCTGAGTAGATACAATTTATATTTAATGGTTATGTCGTAGCTACAGTCGTGTGCTACATGTGTGCTGACCACTTACTTTGTATAAGTCAACTTCTTATTTGCCAGCTACTTGATTGTTTTAGGTTTTACCCTAAATTTCCAGCTTAAAGGCTGCTGGAGTTATATTCTGACACCTCAGCATACCTGTTCAGCTTCATGTTGGAATTCACATTTTGGTGCCTCAGCCAAGTGCTAGTAACTGCTGCACTATTTGAGGTGGAAGGGGAAATGTACCAAGATGCTGGTGAATAAGAAACTGACTTTAGAAACTCTTCCTACAAGAGGGATCATTACCATCTGTCTGTGGCAAAACTGCAGATGAGAAATGCAAGTATTTAATATATCATCAGGCTCTGTGTGTCTTTGGCCTTTTAGTACGAGCTAACGCTAACAGCCGAGATGATGTATGAACGGAGATGTAATTATCTAGAAGGTTGGCGTCATTATAGGATCACAGTAGGATTACAGTAACTGTAATGCTATAAGTTTGTTAGTTGTGTGTCTGTAAGAAGAATTCATTGTGTCGATCGACAGCTGAATAAGGGAAGAGTAAAATGAGAGAATGTGTCTCCAGAGTGTATGGTACTCACATTGGCACAGAACGGACACAACCATCTGTTCTGAACGTGGCAGTTTAGGCAGGGTGGGGGGAATGGTGCTGTGGTGCTTCCTCCTTGTGGTGTTTTGACCAAAGCATGTCAGACATTTCCTTGAGACCCCAGAGAGGCTGTGTTAACGTGTGGAAAAGGGCTATAAAGTCATATATTTCTTCTTTCATCAAGTGGTGCTAGAAAAATTCCATTTAGCGTATCTTTAAGGGCTGCCATGATGTGCTTGTACATTGACATCATATCACTCTGGTCTGCAAAGATATGCTAGATGGCAGGTCCTCCTGAAGATAAGTGTGGAAAGGCCACGAGAAGGTTCCTGAATTTAAACCAGTGTGAGAGAAGCACTTTCTCTCTGAAGATTAAGCCTCTCTTTGTAGATCCTTTTATGTCTGGGTTTCACCAGAAGGACTGAGGCCGTTCATTTGAGGGCCTGCTTTAATATCGGCCTTTCAAAGATCTGAAAAACGTCACTGTTAGGCCGCGCGGCACACGCGCATTGCGATGGAAGCCAAGTTTGGTGTGAAAATTCGCAACAGGATCACGAAGGCCGGATCTCATGACTTTACCTGACATGACAATGGGAGTGGACAGCCACTCGTCAGTTTTCACAGCTGCTTAGCGGAAGCACCTGGTCTAGGAAGCAGAGGAGCAGAGCCAGACGGGAAACGTCTTAGGCTATAAACTTGACATACTTTGCTATGGATAGTATTACAACTCATAATGGCTCTGAACACCTATGTAGACAGACAGACAAAAGCACACGTACATGCTCTCGTCCCCTCGTGTACATGCTGGTGTTTGCGTTTGCTTGATATGTTTGTGTTTAGAGCAAAAATCAACAATAATAAATAGGAGTACAGCAAATGGTCATGTTCTTGCAAACACAAATTCTAAATCATAAAATTATTGAAATGTGTAAGTAATTTTGTGTGATTTGCTTTAAAATGATACACTGTGGAGAAACTGGCTGATTCAGATTTCTGGCTGATTACAACAATGGGAAAAGAAAGATTTATAAACCCAAATGTATACTGTATTTTAAAGTATGTACTTCATATTGTGAATTAAAATGAGTACGTCAAATTGACATCCAATTGTAGAAAAATAAAAACATAAAATAATTTGTATTATTGTGGCATTATACTATATACTATACTATATATATACACACATTTCACTCATTACTGTATATTATTTCACTCATTACTGTATATTTCACTGGTATATATGTATAGTAAATTATATTCTATTTTATATACCACCCCCTTATCTCACATTCTGTGTACACCTACATCCTATATATTTATTTATATACCACCACATGTACAATAATCTCAAATTGTTAGTCATTCTGTTTTTTTTTTTATAATTTCCTATGTACAGTAGTGAGACATCTAACGTTACATTAGTTTACTTAGGGACCTTTTGCCTAAAAACACCTACACTATAGGTTTATTGCAACCCTACTGTAAAATGGTGTCTCGGGAATCAGGTGACATTTTCAGAACCATTTCATGTAATAATGTCTTTCTGTGAGAGAACTTAAATAAGTATCGGATGCTTTAGACGTCTGGTTCATATTACCACCATGAACAAATCTAGCTCCGCAGGTTTCTCTAGAATGGAGTGTTTCAGTGGAATCCTCCTTTAAAGACTGGCTCGAGGACCACAATGCATATAGTCCAAATGACTTTATATGTGTGTGTCAGAAACTCCACAGACCTGCACCAAGTTAGGGAACGCAGTAGGGCAATTTCATTTGTGCCTGTTTTCTATAGCAACAGTGCAAATGACTTGCCATGCATGTGTGCGTGTGTGATTATTTCAGAGGAAGAGTATGAGGAATTTATAATGAGTATTTTTGTTTTTTAAAAAGAATACCGGTAATAACTACTGTGCAAAGCTATTAGAATGAATATTTATGAGGCTTGTTATGAAATATTCATATCGTTGGTTTAAGAAAACACACACACACACACACACACACACACAAGGAGAGAAAATAGGGAGAAAAAGCTGTGAGTGAGAAGTCACAGTGAGGGCGGGTGAGGGGGGGTGGTGGTGTGGGTGTTGGGGGGAGTGTGCACCGCCTTGAATCCATTGCAAAAGCATCTGACAAAAACCTCAGGATCGAGTATCTGACATCTATTAACAAAAGCACCCGCAGCATCCTCCTACTGGCGTCTTTTTTTCCAACTATCCCTCCCTCTCTGCCCGAGGTGATATGAGTTTCTTTCGTACACCCGATCCCCTCTCTAGCTCCCTCTCTCTCTCCCTCACTTCCCCTTCATTCCATCTACCCAAATTAAGAAATTAATGAGGGATAGTTTCTTTACCCACTGCCCCCGCAATGTTTACCACTGATGAAATTATAATGCGGCCTCTGCTGTATTATTTATAAGCCAATTAGAGGAAGTGTTACTTGATTTGATGGGGAGCAGACACACAAAGTACATTTAACTAATAGAGAGCAAGAGAGGAGCGCAAGAAAGAGATACTGCGGGAGGGGGACTGAGGGAGAGAAAGAGAGAGAGAGAGGGGAGGACAGCCGAGGCTGACGACTCCTCGCGATGCTCTAGGATTACGTGGCTAATTGCCCTGCTTTATCTGTCTGTCACGGATAGCCATGCATATTTCAGTGCTCCCAAAGACTTTGATTGTTTGCACTCGTGTTGGGGCTGTAACAAGTAGAGCAGTGGCCAAAGTGGAGTGTAGTTAAAGACTGGCAGAGAGCGAGGTGGGAGAGGGAGGAGGGCAAAGATACAGAGCACGAGAGAGGGGGCCCAAAAATCAGCCACACTGACACATGATTAGCATGGAAGGGGTTGATGTTGGGGGGAACTGATGAGTGCAAAACAATCATAGTCTGCTCCTGTAATTACACTGACTGCAGTCATGTAGCGAGAGAGAGAGACAGAGAGAGAGAAAAGAAGGTATTGTTGTACATAACAAATACCAAAGATGTCTGAAATTAAAAGAGACAACAGCGTCCGCTGGAAGTGGATGTCAAGGATGTTGAGAAACTGTTCATGGAAATTAGGCTCTGTGAGTTTAATATGAGATTCAGTTCCAAAGAGTTCAGAGAAAATAATAAAGTGGTTTTATTAACAATATAAATGGACTATAAACTAAAACCTGCTGCTGCCTGTATACAGACATATGCATATGTTTGGGCACCCCTAGTTTAATGACATGTTGTGTTGATTGTCAAGGTAAAAGTAAGTTAAAGCGGCCTCTCAGAGAACACACTTCTACATGGTTAAATGCTGAATCACTCACTACTGTAGCGCACTATATGGACGCATTTCTATCTATATATTCAAGGTGGCTTAATTATTGTGCAATATTTGCTGCTGCACCTCATCACCTGTACATCACCTGTACATCACCTGTACATCACCTGTACATCACCTGTAAATCACCTGTATATCACCTGTAAATCACCTGTATACTAGTTTTACTGACTGCCAACATCACTAAAGGTCATGCAGGCTGACTGCCTATACGATCAGTTTTAGGTGATTGCCAAGATTATCAGTATTTATGTAGCTGGTATAAGAGAATGTACCTGGGCAACATCTATAAAATACCTGTGGAATATCTTTCAGTAACTGTGCACTATATATCTGTGCAATTACACATCTAAATTTGGTTTCTTATGGGATTTTTTTAACAATAGAGATTTTTTTTTTTACTTTTCTTATATTTTGTATAACCTGCACTTTATTCTACCTCTTGCTTTGTATCTGTTTACTGTATATTCTGCTAGATAATAAAAGGCTATCTAATATTTTTAAATTGTGGTTAATACGCTTAACTTACATATTGGACAAAAAATATATACGGCCTGTGCATTACAGTGCATTCAGGTTTTTTTTCCCCCAATATGGTCAACTAAAGGAAGCAAGTAATTAAAAACTGCAAAAATAAAATAATAAAATGAACCATGTTTAAATGTGTTTCCTGTAGAAGATACATTAAGCAATTATCATTTTATAAATCAACAAAATGTTATTTGAATGGGGGTGTTCAAATTTGCATGTGACTACAGACTAAAAGTTTCGTGCTTTACAAATAAAGAAACTGGGAAGTAGCATATTTGTGCTTTATTGGCTACTTTATTCCTAATTCACACGTTATATACTTTGTACTGTGCAGTAACCATGTGTTGGAGAAAAGTACTTGCATCAACGAAACATCCTTCTTCCTTCTCCTCTTCTTACCATCATCGTCATCATCATCGTCAACATCATTATAACTACAGAATAAATATATTTGTAAAAAGTTCATTGAATGAAACCAAGTCAACAAGGTGGTCTGAAATGAAAAGCTCCATTCTGGACACACACATTGGAACGGTGGTGGTGATAGGAATCAGACGTCCAAGGAGCCTCTAAAAATCCCTCACAGAAAGTTCTGAGAGTTCTGATAAAGACGCTGCTTGATGAGATATTATTATCTTTTATTTTGAGATTTTTTATAAAAAAGTAATAAATAAATTAATTAATTAATTAATTAATAACTAAATAATTAATTCATCCAATGTGTTTTTACATCAATAACTAAATAAATTATAAATCCATTTTACGTTATATATATCAATCAATTTATCCAAAACCACCAGTCCATGTGTTTTTTATCCATATAAATATATATATGTTATAAGTTATAAATTATAATTGTATACATTTTACATTATATATATATATATATATATATATATATATATATATATATATATATATATATATATATATATATATATATATATAAAATATATATATAATATGGTTTTGAGATCTGATAGCTTTGTGTCCTCTCCAAAACATCACCAGTCTGAAAGGGACCTACACTTTCTCCATCAGTCCAATTACTGTTTACATCTATAATATATGATATTCATAACTAAGCATGGGTGCCTAAGTCAGTTCTTCAGGAGTTCTCAGTCCTCAACAGTTCTCCAGGACTGGACACCTCTGCTCTAGAATAGGAGAACTGCACTGCAAACCAAGGCAATATTCTAAAACAAATTCATTTAGGTTTATTAGACATCACCGTATTCATCGTAAAGACCTTTGCACAAAACATTCTTATTCTTTCCACTGAGGACCGTGATCAGATGGCTGAGGTGGTTTTGATCTACTGACCAGAGGCTTTTGCCAATAAAGAAAAAGATGGACAAACTGTTCCTAATGGCAAGAAATTCTGAAATTTGAATAGTTAAAATATCTAGTTTTTACTCAATTAGAATGGAATGTAACCTAAAAGCTAGTGGGCTAGTGCTACCAGACATTTGCACCCAAGTATAAAACATTTATGGACACCACTTCCTTCTACTGTATTTGGCCAGTGGTTAATTAAGTGTACACAGCATGTTTAGAAGGAGAGACTAGGCAGAATGAAAGAAGTAAAACTGGTAATAGCCCACAATGAAATCCATTTGAGGTCAGCGTGGCCTGATTAATTCAGCATTCTTACTGCACTGTTTGTACTGTGTTTGTACTGAACTATCCACTAATAGACACGGTGCTGGAGCGCTTCAGAAAGCATCTAGACCGTTTTGAGGACAGTGTATAGCCTCCACCTGTGATTGGCTTTTGAAAGCCGATCAGACGCTTATGCAAAGAAGGGAAATTGGAGCAAAGGCATCTTCAATTATCTGATGAGGCAAGTTTATCTGAACGGTTTTCTCTTTCCTTTTTTCTGCTCCGGGATCAAATAGCGGCTCTTTACATAACAAAAGAGCTTCCTGCCTGACCCGCTTCACTGAGCCTACTTTCAGATGCAGCTGGACTTTTCTTAAAACGGGCCAAGCTAGCAGACCTTTTCTGTCTCCACTTTAAAACAATGCCTTGATGAAACTGAGAAACAAAATTGTGGAAAACACTCTGATGGTGTTTACTGCCCGAAGAAGGCCTTGAATGAGTCGCTACAAATAACATGTGCAGGAGAAACCTTGAGAACAGTCTACAGGAGGCTTCTTTCTACAATACTTATAATCAGTATCTTTTCCCACTGTGATTTAGAATCCGTCTTCCAATAGCATGGACAAATCTCTTGCTTGATTTCTCTATTGAGGATCTATGTGCTGCATCACCGCCCAGTTTATTTATTCATTCCTTTTAAAGCCTGTGTAACAGGATAGCTGTTAATTAATATAGCTGTCAGGTAAAGGGCTGCTGCCGGACCATCACCGTTCCATCAGTAACATTAGCCCGGCCTTGCGCTCATACTAGGTCCCAAGCTCTGGGCCTGCTGCTCAATTAAGCTAATGCTATGCAAATTAGGTCTCCAGCCATTAGCTCCCACCCCGGGGCCTGTTAATGGCATAATTGGGCCATTCCAAAGGGCAATTAATATGGCAGCGCTCGGCTCGCCTTCCCTCATCTGTAAATATGTTCTAGTTCCACAGGGCAACAGGTCTGAGGTCAGCGGCAAGGGTCCAGAGGATCATTTGACCCAGAGGTGGAAGTCACTGACCTGAGTCCAAACCAAAGATAAACACGACTTGTTTTCATTGATTTCTTGAGACTTCTTTACCAGTTTCTATGACCATGTCTTAATGACCAGGGCTTAATGATGCATCTTCGTTTAGTTTTTTTTACTCCCAAGATTTACCTTGTGTACTAACAGAAGTTACAACAAGGATTATCTCAAGGGGATGTGATTGAAGGAAAGAGTAGGTGGGTGCTAAGTTACACAAAATTCTTTAACCCATTCATTTACAATAACTGCGTTTAAAGTGACTTTCACCATGTCTTACCAGAGCCATATCTGTTTGGCTAGCTTTCTCCACAGCTATCACTGATCAGCACATACGAGAGACATGGCCCCACCACAACATTTCAATGGGATTCGAATCTGAGCTTCAACCAGGGCATTCCATAATCCTCCATTTCTTCCTTTGGAGACATATTCCTCGGTGGATTTACTTGTAAGCTTGTGATCCTTTTGTTGGAAGGTTCGCATCGTCAGGTTCAATTTATTTATAGGTGGTCTCGCATTCTTCTTAAGCACTCACTGGTATGAACGAGAATATACAGTTGATTCTACTATTGCTTTTCGATCAGGCAGCAAAGCAGCTGTAAAACCACTTCCACCACCATGCTTTACAGCTGCTATGCTTCTTCTGATTAAATTCTGTCTTTGTTTTTCGCCAAACAAGATCAAATCTGGTGCTATGGCCTTTCCACTGCACATAGATGTTCATTAGCATACTTGAGTCTTGCCTTGTTGTTGTTTTAGAGAGCAAAGGCTTCCTTACACACTTTGACATTTAGCAGTGGCAATAGCTACTTGCTGATCCTATGATGAAATTACTAGACTTCTTTTAGCATCGTACTATCTGCTCTTGTATTGCTAGGGCAGCCTGGACAAGTTGGCAGCGGTTTTAAATCTTCTCCACGTGAACATGCTCTTGAAGATGACAGTGGAATGATTGATTTCCAATATTCTGGATAGCTTCATAAATCCCTTTCCGGTCTTATAGACATCCACAACTTTCGTTCTGAAGGCCTCAGAGAGCTCTTCTGATCTAGGCATGATGTTACTACACACACAAATAAGAACAAGCAAACGAGACCAGAAATGTGAGGTTTAAATAAGACAGCCTCCTCAAGGATATTCTCTAGCAGTGTTCTGATCATTAGCACCTGACTGAGTGTGCCTGATTTCAATTGTATGCGTTTGAAGTAGGGCTATGTAGGGCGAATTTACTTTCCTCCACGGAAACTGCATTACTGTTTTTTTCAACTAAATGAAGGATGACAAAAATGTTATTTCTAATATGACCTTTATTAAAACAGACAAAAAACTATTTATATGAAGAGTATATAAAATCTATCTGCTAAAAAAGTCAAAACATGACTGTAACCTGCATAAGTGGGTTACAGTATGGTAACATTTAAGGGATGCAGTGACACAGGAATATTGATATCCAATACTTTTCAATGCTAATAATAAAGAATGTAAACAATTATGTAACAATTACAGAAATAATGATAAAACGATAAAAAGACATTCCAGCATAGCTAGTGCCTAATATTGTGTTATTTCTGAATACAATAAGTACATCATCAAACATAAGTTTAAAATATAGGTCTAATCTAAATATCTGTCCAGTGTTATAAAGTTTCAGCAACACTTCAGTACAGAGGGACTTTATGATGTCTCTCATATGCTCATATTAAGACTGAATATCAACTGAATAGCTGCATTAACTGAATAGCAGCTGAATTAACTGGTAGTTTGCAAACCACAACATTTCAGGTGGTTAGTCGTAACATTACCAATTTTAAAGGGAAACTTAAATAAACTAATCAGTAATCTACTGTGGCTTATTACTGCAGAAACCAAAGTTAGCAACAGTCTTCCAGACACAGGCGCAGCACGTTGAGTTTGTTTTGCGTCAATGGAAAAATAGTACTCCTCTTTGTCCACTCACTAATAAAGTGTGCTATCTTGTCAAAATGTCCTAATGTAACACATAACTAAAACTAAAATGCACAAAAACTCTGTGTAGGAATATTTTGATAACTTAAATTAACTTAATGAAAAAAGCCTACTTCTCCACAACATGCAACTGCCACACCATTAACAGTGGTATGGGAAATCTGGAGAAGTTGGTGAACAAGAACTTATTAGAAAAATTTACCAGCATTATCATAATTTTGACAGCCTAAATCCACTATTCACAATACAAACCTAAACGCTTGCTGTTATGTTAATAATGTTAATAATAATCTGATATGGTTTTCATATATTTACATAACATTACATTATATTCATTTGTGAAAATTATTTCAGTCTGTGTATGGATACTTTTTGAACATTTTCAAAAACAATATTTTCAGTAATCCTGATAAGCAAGATAATTTTGGACACTATTATTTGGTCTACTATTGTGATAGTAATTTCTTTATGCTGTTTCTGCTATGTATCTATCTTCTATCTTAATTGGCAATCACTAGGGTGATTTTTATTTGTGCATTATCATGTTTAAGATGTTCTATATTATGCCCTTATTAAGCCGTATCAAGTCAACAACTGCAAATGATGTGGTTGCCTATTAACTACTCTATTAGACTGTGGCTAGAGTAAATGGACAGAAACTTAATTACCATCTGCGGCTTGACTGAGCATTACATTGGCATATAAAGTCCTCTGAACTGAAGTGCTATCATTTCTTTTTGTTTAATTTGAGTGAGAATGCCCATTACAACATTTGTATTAGTTTGACTAGAACACAGCAGAAGCCAGTGACATTTCCCTGTCACGTAGAGGCCTAAAATTGATTTCTTCAGATTTCAATGGAAATGTATTCATGTAGTTAACTGAGTAATCTACTGATATGAAATGCGGCAGTCGTTAACTTTTAATCAACAGATTTATTTGAGCTGCTTTGCTTCATAATTATTATTCAAGTGAAGATTGCTAGAACCGATTCCAGCCGGCTGAATGCTTGGAAACCTCTTTTCATCCTTCTTAGAGAAACGCCTGTGTGTACAAGGCTCGGAGGGAATTTTAACAGTCGAGCCTCTCTAAACCTTCCTGTTTCTACAGCACAACGTCAATAAAATAAATACCCTGCGTGGCTCATTTCTCTCCTCCACTGACCACCCAAACATCTTCAGCCAGCCAGGCGGAGAATCTCAGTCACCTCAGGCAATCTTTAATATAATTCCTGTTTTTTTTGCCTCTAAATGGCTTGGATCTCAGGTGCTGCTTTTAAGCAGGGGGAGAAAAACTAATGTTAACATATTCTGTAAGCGCCAAGAGCCGCGGCCTGGCATCGACCAACGCAGTGTGTGATTAGGCTAGTGAAGCTAAGCCAATCCCAGACACCGATCGAACTTGCGCACTTTCAATATGGATGCGCCCCTGCTCACAGCGGCAACGTCCAGCTGCCTCCATTGATTTTTTCCTCAATTATATAATGGTAGCTCTGTCCCGGATTTGAGCTAGATCACACATATCGGAGAGCTGGTGTCTCAGAAATCAAGCGTTTTCTCTCATACCTAATAGGATTTTTATTGGCAATGTTTAACAGTCTCTCCGGAGACGCCTGCGCTTGTCTCTGAGTTGGTGTGTGCACACTTCTGTGACCCTGTGTGTTTTTTTGGAGTTTATAAAGCATAACTGTATACGCCGAATGAATTCCATCTGCTGCCGAAACAGCAAGCGCAGATATGCACGTGAACTTCTGCAAAGACTTTTGGGCGAGAGAGGAAACTCTTGCAAAATTTAGAGCAAGACAAAGAGACCGGTTCCTCACTCACGGCTCGGACTTTGAAAGCGTCCCGCACAGCCCTCTGTTTAAGTGTCTTTTTGATATTGCCTGTAGGCGTTGGAGAAGGCCTGCTCAGAAACACGAGTGGCCGTTTGAGGCAGTGCAACTAAATATGGGCAGAAGAGGATTCCTTTATATACATGACCTGTTTGGGGACTGTAAGCTGAGTCCAGGTACAGCTTCTAATTAGCACAGCAGTGGAGCGGCGGAAAGCCATTTGTGCATCTAGTATAGCACCAACAGAGCTGTGTACTATTCACGACAGTAACATAAACACAAATGCATTGAAATATACTGCTGCCAAGAGTCATTTTTTCTGTGTAAAGGTGACCTATATGATAATAATATAATATCATGATAGCAGTTTCATGATAGATGATATGTGTCACTACATCTTGTGTTTGTGAAAAAGCTAGAATGGACAAAATGCAAAAAAGAATTAACTGTAACTTTACATTAAATGTGAACTAATTAACATGAATTAACAATGCTTAACTAATGTTAAGTAAAAAATATAACAACTACATGTTTAGATGTTAAGTAAACATGTGACAGTTGTTACATGTTTACTTAACATTAGTTAACCGCTGTTAATGTATTACTTCATGTTAACTAATACTTTGCTTCATGTTAGCTAGTCAAGAGTTAATGTAAAGTGTCACCAATAAAGAAATAAACTATAAACAAAAATAATTACATGGTCCTATGCACCTTAGTTGTTGACAAGCTCTGTATAATAAATAAATAATAATAATAATAAATAAACTGTTTCCCAAATTCTGAAGATTTGCTACGATATCCCAGGTGGTTGCTAAAGTGTTGCTAGCCCATGCTATGATGTCTCAGGTGGTTGTTAAGGTGTGGCTTGGACATTGCTATTCTATGTGCTTGCTAAGGTATTGCTAGCCTGATGCTATAGTATCCCAGGTTGCTAATGTGCGTATTTATGCTAGTATGTAAGAAAGAAAGCCTTTCTAAAAGACAAGAAACATCATGTTTAATTACATTATGTACTGTTAAACGGGCATGCAATCTCAAGCTCCTTATTACTGTACAGGTGTAACCATCATGCTAGGTTTCACAATCCTAGCCTAAGATCAGCAGAACCGTGATCGGCAAAACTGGTACTTAAACATATACTCATATTACCCACCATAAACTGTGTCACCAGAAAGAGTGACAAGCTACTTAATCTTGTGTACCATCAATCCATACAAAAATTTGCCTCTAGAAATGCTTTTCAGTAGTCCCAAGCTATGAAGCAGCTTCAGGCTTCCTGAGGAATGTAATGTTATAGCTCGGTAACAGTACTATGACCCAACACTATCAGATAAAGGAGGCCTGTTAGCAAACAAGCCCTAGGAGGGCAAAAAAACACACACAAACCAATCAAAAGTCAATGCACTCCCGGTTCACTGGCACACTGACCAACATAGTCAGTTCGCGCACACAGAGTCTTGACCTCATTTCTTCTCTCATCCCCACTCATCAGCCAAAGCAGTGTCCTTATCAGCCCGTGCCATCAGACACTCGCAGGGCCGCCTGGCGGACGACAGGAGCGGAGGAGAACAGATGAGAGGAGAGTGAAAGAGAGGAGTTGAGGCTGTAATGGAAGAAGAGATGTTAATCTAGTGGAGCGCGGGGTGTTTTGGGGGATAATTGTAGCACAGCGTGGCTTGAGTGATGATGCCACAGATCCAGAGGAGTTAAGCCCAAGATTTGTGTTCACTAGTTCTGCTCTTCACGCTCTCTCTCTCTCCCCTCTCGCTCATCACAGCCTCTCGTCCGAGGGGCTGTATGAATATTCCCGGGCACGTCTAAGCCTGCGGCAGTGCGGGGCAGTGGGGAAAGGGTCGGCAGCGTAGCTTTAGCTGGAGTAATGAGGCCTAATCCCCCACTGACTGGGTCCTGTTTAAACAGCTCCTGCCTGAGCCACCCAGTAATGGAGTAATTAACCCCAGCGCCCTCTCCTGCCCACCTGCTCTTCCACTACCACATCACTACCACTGACACTCTCTGCTGCATCGGCCTGTTCCCTCAGCCTCCAATCTGCACTAACAGCCACAGAGTGGGAGGAGGGAGAGAGAGAAGATCAATAAATAGAAGATGGCAAAACAGTCGGTTGGATTTTCATTAGAGTGCAAATGTAAAAGGCGGGAATGGAGCAAAATCCACAGCAGAAACTGCTGCTGCTTCTGTCTGCGGGTGCCCGAGACTGTCTACAGACACTCCTCTATACATTAAACACTACAGAGCAGTCCTGCCCCTCAGTGTACACTGAGAAAACCTATAACAACCATCATCACAAATGCTGTAAGTCTATCCTTATAACACAGCTCCAACATTATTTATTTCCCCCCTGTCTAATGTGGAATACCTGCACATTAAAGATAAGCTATAAGGCACTGCACAGGGTGAATTATTGAATTTGCACTGTGCTATGCAGGCCTAATGGGCGACAGCACTCAGGAGAAGGCAGCTATAGCAGGCTGCACTAAAACTTGGTGTTGAAACACTGTGTAACCATCCACCAAACGTGTCAACTGGGCAAAGACAAGTGTTTGCTCCTTGTTTGTTTTAGTTCAAATATAGTTAGTCTTGTTCCTCAGGGCCACAGTATACATAGACGGAGTGGTCCAACAAATATATCTACTGTATATCACCATATGTCACTCCTCACCATGCAAACTGGGCAGTCCTAATCTTGGGTAACGCTTCTATAAGCATTCCCTAACCAATCACAAGGCTGGTGCCTCACGTCCCAGCCATACACGACAGTTTCAGAGTCAGAGGAACTTAAGTAAGCTGCAGCTAACCAGCTTAACCAAAAGCTAGAAGGCTAGACCTCCAGTTTGTAGCTGCCTGTCACCCCCTCATTCCTTTATCCATCCATACACCAACAGTGTTAATTCATCTCCCTTCTTTCACATATTGCTTTGTTATTTCTTTCCCTTGTGAACTGCTTTCTCCGTTTGTTTGCTTGTTCATCCATCTGTCCATTTTTGTTAGGTTAGCTTCACATAAAAGGTGGATAATGATTGTAGAACCGTATGAGCGGCGGAGCGGGCTTGGTGTGTTGGACAGAGAGCTGTCAATCAAGCTCAATTAACCATGCCCCCACAGTTCTCAGGTAGGTCTGAACTGTGACTTTAAAGCTGTGCTTTATCATATGAATGTCTTACATTTCTCATTCAAGCCTCACAGGATGTTTAATATCATACACATATCATAAAACTATTTGACTCTGTGTTCCCTGGAGCACATGCCCAGGTAGACAGATGCCCACCCAAGCATATTGTAATCAATTAAAAAATGTTTAACAATTGAACGAAGCAGTTTAATTCATTTTAATACATTAAATACTGCACATTTGTAAAAGCTCAATCTCCTCCCACAATCAATTATTTCAATTCAACATTTATATACACACTACTATACGACACACATGTACATGCTTTGCCCCTATGTAGACAGAAAGCCAGGCCGCACCGTCAGGATTCTGCCAGTTCCATTCTAATTGGCTGTCTGCACTTCTACCTATACACATTTCATTAACACTTTATGTTAAGTGTTGACAAACATGAAATATTGCGTTAGTTAACATGAGGTAATACATTAATAAAGGATAACTAATGCTGAGTATGTTTACTTAACATGTTAACATGTAAATGTAAGATTTAGTTAAGCACGGTAACCATTGTTAATGTATAACTTCATGTTAGTCAGTCAATACTTTATGTAATGTTAATGTAACTTAATGTGTGACCCGCACTTCCATGTGTCGTTTTGTACTGGTCTGATGTTTTTCTTCTTATCCTTTCCCACAGTCAGTCACAGGCGCCCAGCCCATCATATATTTCTGAGGGACTGTGCCTCTACTCAGTTACTACATTTTCAAAAATGCCTCCAGCCTACCAACTACAGATCATGTATTACACTGTATAACACTGTTATTAAATATTTTTAAGTGTTCTTGATTGTTGGTTATCCAGGACTTTTATGCCTAAGCTCCTCTTTGTTTATTATTAACATTTTGCTCAGTCAGTGATGGAAGTTGGCTGTGAATGCTATGTTCTAATATCATCAATGAAATGCTTATTTTTCTGTATTATTTTATGTATAATTTGGCTGTTTTTTTTATAGATTTAGCTGAGTTTTAAGGAATTTTGTGTCTGGAACTCATTAAAGCAATCTGGCAACCTTCCGAGACATACATGTCTAAGCCAGTTACAGGCTGCAAACATGGTTAGGGAAAAATAATATGTTTGCCCAAACCAAAGCTTCGATGCAGAACAAGTCACTGAGTTACCACTAAAGGATCCCTCATTTCCCATTACACACAAACACTTCTCAAAACCTTAATCCCAGTTTGTTTTGTTTTATGGTGTGCGATTGACTACGGCACTTAAAACACTCAGCCTGCAAACACGTCTCTCGTCAATGCCTGCTGCAGGCCAATCAGTTCAGATGGAAGCAGCCTTGTACAGTAGCAATCTATTGATCTGATCTTCAGCGCATCACACACGGTACTTTCCCTGTGTGTTTCTGCGTGCCTCCAACAAAACCACTCAGGTGCGATCAAAAAGCGCACGCAACGCTTGAGGAGCCATCATCTGTGTGCTGAAGGGGCCTTATCTCTCTCTCTCTCTCTCAGGTTTTTACCTCGGAGAGACAGAGGAGCTTGTGCGTTTGAAGCCATCAGCCAGCACGCATTAGGGCTAGATGAAATGCTGTCATGTGTGGTGTGTGAATGGTTTGTGTCATTAAGAAGCGGAAGCAAACAGCGTGGCGTGCGTGTTTTCTGTCGGTGGAAAGGGAAGATTAAGGGATGTTCAGAGGCTCTTCGTCTGTCAAAACTTCAAAAAGTTGCCGCAGACACTCCTTGTTCTGCCGGCGCAGCAGCCAAATCGCACAAACCCCGCTGCCTCTGAGACTGTCAGGGCCCTTGTGACACCTCCTTTATCAGGTGTACAGCGCTTTAATGCCAACAGAGATAAATAAATCAACATCCGCGGCTGCTCTCCACACTGCCACCTACTGGCGAAAGGGGGCGCTGATGCAGCTGCTGTAGGTGGACTCACCTGAGGCTTATTATTTGGACTTCATACCCTACTAAGGAACGGCAGTTGTGGGAAGCCCTAACAGAGGAAAGACATATTGAAGCACATTAAAAGTTAAAGTAAATGATCTCACATGAAGGCAGACCTCGTAAACCATCACTTCTGCAAGCTGTAGCTCCGTGTACATCAGGAGACTAAATGAAGCTGCTGCTGCTACAAGTTTTAGGAGAACGCTTCTTGCATTGTACTGGGTTTTTCCTTTAATTTCAGATGAAGTCCGTTATAATGGAGGGCGGAACATGAGGAGGAGCAGACGGGAGGAAATAGAAAGCACAGACAAGGATAAATGAGAGCTGACAGCACGACATGCAGACAGACAGGCAGCACATCAGAGCCTTTTCCCTCAACTCTACGGGCCTGTTCAGACTTCTACACGCACATGCTCTGTTCCCTTCATTTGCTCGGCACACACACAAATTTGTTTAGATACGATGTCAGGAAGTGTCCTACCTTCACATCCCCAAAATGGTAACTTTCCAGAAGAAGGCAAAAACCTTCTTTACTTTTAATGCAGGTTCATATAAAGAGATTTTATTTTAAGCAGAAAAATGAAAATTACTAAAAGCATTAAGGCTGAAAAATAAACTTGATTGGTTTAACATCAAAGCTTTGTTTAATTCATTTAATCCATATACATACATACAGCTCACTGTAGATTGCACGGATGTATTGAACATGCTTTTGCTGTGGGTTCGCGATGTACAGAAGACGTGATTCATGACTTGAAATAGAGAAAGACCGAGACAATAATGAGGTGCAAACAGAATAGACAAAAAGTGTCCAAAGTTCAGGATCCTTTTAGGAACTCGCTAGTTAGGAACAGGAATCAATATAGTAGCTAGTTATGATGTCCCCTAACCTTTGCATTCCTTTTATTATTAAGATTTCTCTCTCAAGAACAAGCACCCCTCACACACAGCCCCACACACCCACTCCTTTTACACGGATGCATACAAAACACCAGAAAGCAAAATAACAGGTGGTGTAAGTAGCAGTTAGAGATGAGCAGGGTCAGCAGGTATATTCAGTTTAACCTGACTGCAGTGAGTTGGGTCAGCAGGTATGTTTGGTTTAGTCTGGTTGCAGTGAGTTGGGTCAGCAGGTATGTTTAGTTTAGTCTGGTTGCAGTGAGTTGGGTCAGCAGGTATGTTTGGTTTAGTCTGGTTGCAGTGAGTAGGTCAGGAGGTATGTTTAGTTTAGTCTGGTTGCAGTGAGTTGGGTCAGCAGGTATGTTTGGTTTGGTCTGGTTGCAGTGAGTTGAGTCAGCAGGTATGTTTGGTTTAGTCTGGTTGCAGTGAGTTGGGTCAGCAGGTATGTTTGGTTTAGTCTGGTTGCAGTGAGTTGGGTCAGCAGGTATGTTTGGTTTAGTCTGGTTGCAGTGAGCTGGGTCAGCAGGTATGTTTGGTTTAGTCTGGTTGCAGTGAGTTGAGTCAGCAGGTATGTTTGGTTTAGTCTGGTTGCAGTGAGTTGGGTCAGCAGGTATGTTTGGTTTAGTCTGGTTGCAGTGAGTTGGGTCAGCAGGTATGTTTAGTTTAGTCTGGTTGCAGTGAGCTGGGTCAGCAGGTATGTTTGGTTTAGTCTGGTTGCAGTGAGTTGGGTCAGCAGGTATGTTTGGTTTAGTCTGGTTGCAGTGAGTTGAGTCAGCAGGTATGTTTGGTTTAGTCTGGTTGCAGTGAGTTGGGTCAGCAGGTATGTTTGGTTTAGTCTGGTTGCAGTGAGCTGGGTCAGCAGGTATGTTTGGTTTAGTCTGGTTGCAGTGAGTTGGGTCAGCAGGTATGTTTGGTTTAGTCTGGTTGCAGTGAGTTGGGTCAGCAGGTATATTCAGTTTAACCTGACTGCAGTGAGTTGGGTCAGCAGGTATGTTTGGTTTAGTCTGGTTGCAGTGAGTTGGGTCAGCAGGTATGTTTGGTTTAGTCTGGTTGCAGTGAGTTGGGTCAGCAGGTATGTTTGGTTTAGTCTGGTTGCAGTGAGTTGGGTCAGCAGGTATGTTTGGTTTAGTCTGGTTGCAGTGAGTAGGTCAGGAGGTATGTTTGGTTTAGTCTGGGTGCAGTGAGTAGATCAGGAGGTATGTTTGGTTTAGTCTGGGTGCAGTGAGTAGATCAGGAGGTATGTTTGGTTTAGTCTGGTTGCAGTGAGTAGGTCAGGAGGTGTAGGGCAACGCTTCAACATAGGAAATGAATATTTATTAAGCTAGAATGTAATGTGGCAATTAAATGGATTAGTTTACACAGTTAATCCTATTGAAAATTTAAACCAATAAATTATTCTTCTTAAGAGACGTGTCTTTTTTGTTTTTGTTAATTTACTATAGCTGTTAGTTAATCTTCATTTAACAAAGCATATGTATTTCTTATCCCATTACTCAGTTTACTTATGGAGTGATTAGTATTACAAGCTGCAGCCCTAAAAATACTATTATACGTGTTATGTAAGTGTTTTACAATACATACACAATATACTATGCAAATGTCAGAGACCAACCTTAAAAGAGTTTAGCTTTAAAAGTTATTCCTTCCTCAGAACCATGTTTGTACGTTTTAGAAAATATTACAAAGTAGCCTCAAAATCTAAATACAATATCAGATTTGTCCGTATGTATTGAATCTACCTACCCTTTGCCTTCATCATTGCTTCCATTCTGTTCAGAGGATTTGCTTCCAGTTTTATAAAGAAATCTGGAGCCACACCTCCACAAAGCTAAGTCTTATAAGTTGGTTCCACATAATACAAGCACATTTAATGATGTTGAGGTTTTGGACTCTTTTCTTAGACAAGCAGCAGCTTCTTTTGTTTGATTTTCAGATGTTCTTAATAATGGCCTAACAGCAACCATATTATTTAGACTCATATCGTTGAGTTGTCTTCTCACAGGATGGACAGAAACACCTGTAGATCTAAAGCAAGATGTTTGATATCTGGAAGGCATAAAGATGAATACAGCTGTACAGTGCGCAGTACAGTGCGCTTACACACAGAGGAGAGTGCTGGAGACTGCATTTCATGTTGAAAATGAAAAAAATAATAAAACAAAAGACAAACAGGACGGCGAGGTTAGAAAGTGAAACAGCGCGCAACATCATGAATAGGATGCTGCAAGCCTCTCACTCTGCCGAAGGTGAACAGAGGCATCTCCCGAATATTTTAGCTCTTGTTGATTCTCTCTTGGTTCATTTTGTTTCATTTCAGATACGGCGTGTGCAGCGGAAGAGAGGGGAAAGCTGTTTACATTTGAAGCGGAGTTCTGCGCCTGTTAGATTTGTGTTGAATGGCGGCCTAGCACAATGAAACCCGTCCCTTTCAGAATGCTAAAGTAGCCAAATCCGGCCTCAGAAGCGACATGAATGGATTTATATGCTGATGACAGCAGCAGAAAGAGCCGCGGAAAGTGTGACTATAGATTCATGAGTAAAAGAGAGCAAAGGAAAATGTATCGGGGAGGACAGATCAGAAAGATAAAGAACAAAAAGGGGGGGGGGGCTTCTGAGAGAGGGAGGTGGTAAAAGGAAAGAAAAATTCATTTATTTCCTATAAGAAAAAGTGTGGCATACCCAGGGGGTCCCTGTAACTTGTGAAAAATTAAAAGAGACGGATTCAAACTGTCCAATTTCCACATCAAACAAACCTTGGCTCTCTCCTCCTGGAGAGAGAGCTTCGCACACCGCAAAGCCCTGGAAATGTGCCCCCCCCCCAGCCAAACCTCCCCCATCCATCCTCACTACTCTCTAACCTATACCACCAACACGTTTTCATAACACTCACACTATCCTCTATTTCCTTAATAATCCCACTCTCTAATTCCCTTAAGCACTGTACTGGTTACACTAGCCACTGTCTCTCCCCTGTCTAATTATACCCTTGTGAGTCTATTAATCAACTTGTGAATTATTTAAGAAGGAGAGATCTTCTGCCTGTAACTGGCTTTGACACTGAAAGGGAGGAGGGAGGAGGCAGCAGCACTAAGGTAAAGAGACAGAGAGGATGGGGGCAGAAAAGCGAGAGAGAAGGGAAGAGTGAGTAAGACAGAGAGCAAAGAGAGAGAAAAAAAAGAGAAAAGGTGGGAAAAAAAGCGTGAGAGTGAGATACAGAGTGTAAATGATAGAGAGTAAGCCAGAGAAAAAGAGGAATAAGGAAGGATAGGAACAAATAGAGTGAATGGGAGTAAGTGATAGAACATGAAAAAGAGAAAAGGTGGAAAAGAAAGCAGATAGAGTGAGATACAGAGTGCAAATAAAGCAAGAGACAACATGGGTCAGAGAGAGAGAGAGAGAGAGAAGGAAGGAACGGAAGCAGATAGAGAAAGAGAGTGTAAGTGAAGACTAGCAAGACAGACAGCATAAGAGAGAATAAGAAAAGGTGTGAAGAAAGCAGGTGGAGCAGAGTGTAAATGAAAGAGTGAGAGACAGATAGAGCAAAGGAAATGAAGAAAGGCAGACAGAAAGGGGGATGAAAGAATGACGAGCGAGATAGACAGGAAAGGCCAGAGAAGGAGAGAGAGAAAGGGTGAGAAAGCAGGTGGAGCAAAATACAGAGAGTAAATTATATTGAGAGAGAGTAACTGAGAAATAGAGCAAAAGAGAGGGAGAGAGAGAGAAAGAGAGGGGTGAAGAAAGCAGAACAAACGAGATATATAGTATAGGCGAGACAGAGGGAAAAGGGGGGCAAGCAGGTAGTGCGACAGAAAGAGAGAGAGAGAGACAGACAGAAACAGAAATATGGAAGAGGGTCTGCGGGTCCTAGGTAGTCCCTCAGGACCGAAGCGCTGCGGCTTCCGCTCTCTCTCTCTCTCTCTCTCTCTCTCTCTCTGCCGCCGAGACGAGACAGACCTCAGTCAAAATGCACTCCGTGTTTATTTTTTTCACCCACTGTTTTCATGCATAAGTTTTCATCACAAACATGAATTCATGAATATATGTAGCAATACAGTGTGGAATAGAGGGCGGGTGGAGAGGGGGAGAAAACATTAGTGTGAGCGAGAGAGGGTGAAAGTGAATAAAAGAGAGAGAGAGAGAGAGATAGCAGCAGAATGGGGCAGGGAATGGAAGCAGACTAAGTGAAATCTCGGTTACTGAGGGGAATTTAAACTTCCCCGTGTTTGACACCCAGGTGAGACTTGTCTTGGTTGCACAGGCATCATGTTGGTAGTTAGTATGAGTCTTCACAGGGCCGCTGTTGCTGTGTGAGAGAGGGCTCATAAATAGAGAGGTGAGGAGAGCTCTTAATGACTCCCATTGCCACCGCTGTCCAGGCCCAGGCACTCAGGCCTGTAAGATACAGTCTTTAAAGTAAGATCATCATTATTTTTCCATCCAGTGCTAGGCAATCTCTGTTGGCCCTGGACAAATGCCACCGTACTCTCAGAATCTTAATGAACCCGGCGCTGGATAAATAAATGAGGGAAGTTGTTCGGTGTGTCCGCAGCCCTCATCTTTGCTTGTGTTTTTTTTTGTGTGTGTTCGACCTTTCGAGCATTTTGAAAGCCGCTGTGCAATACGTGCTTGTGTTAAACAGTCCGTCAGTGTGGAAGCAGGTACGAGCAGCTCGCGTAACCTCCCTGGCATGTGTGAGCCTTTGTGTGTAAAAGCAAACCCCTCTCATTAGGCCTGTGCTTCAGTTGCTGAAGCCCACCGTTCACTCTCCGCACTCTCTCTGGGATGTTTATTAAATTAATAAAAGGTAGCTAGCGGCAAGCAGAGCAGCGCAAAGCCCAGGACAGGGCTGTGATTGGCACCCACCGCCAGCCCTGCACTCTCAGGGGGCCACCGCCATTTGCTTTAACTAACTGGCCATGACTGAGGGGCACAAGCTGACATGTCTCTCTCTCTTCCTCCCTCTCTCTCTTTTTTTCTCTCTTGCACACTTTCGCATTCTTTCATTTCTGTATCTTCTGTTGTCCAACTCCTACCAATTCAATGGGAAGGCCAAATGAGGGGAAGGACCACAAGTGGGAAAAAAAATCTCTAAGGGCTCTTCTTCAGTAGAGGTGGCACAGCAGAGAAAAGCTGGTTAAGAAAGAGAAGAAATGCATGAAAATTTGAGTTTGAAGAAAAGTTAAGGATGTAAAAACTGCTAGAGTGAAAATGCAGTGAGTTGATGCAGGACGGAGGTATCTGACATGCTACGCAAGGCCCCACAAGAGTGTTGTTTGTTGACCTATCCACTAGTGTCGAGCGGGACCCCAATCTGTTTTTTAATACCTTCAAACCGTCTACAATAATCACAGAAGTATATGGTATTAGTAAACACACCTGTGTGTGCTGAACTAAATGTCAGGTATATAAAATATATCCTGTATATATCATTTCAGCATTGTCATCGCAACAACTTACACTTACACTGCAGGATGTGCAGTAAGAAAAATGACATGAATTGTATCAAGCTATAACTCTTTAGCTGCTTGATACAAAGACACTCTTGCACGGTTCCTGGACTCTGATTTAAAGCTTCTCAGATAGCCACAGTGCTCACCTGCTTCTGTGTTTGGTGCCCTGAAACTGATTATAGAGCATTAAAGTTCCAGAAAACCTGGTTCTCACAATATGTTTTTTTATTGTGACAATAGGATTTCCAAACATTTTACAAATTAGTGTCATCTGGTGGTAAATATTTGTTTATATCACAGTATGTGATCGCATGGGAAAAAATTGCAGTGTCCATTTTTTCTAATATCGGTTGACAAAATTTTTTTGATAATTCAATTGTTCAAGGTTTCTGCTGACACTGACTTCTCGCTCCCACACCAACAACCAGTGAGCTTTCTAAAATATAAAAGCATGGAATGTGTTTATGTATCCATTCAGATGTGGAAACAGAAATCTGACACATTATAATTGAATATGAAATACCGTCATTATTGTCTAATAACATCATTGTTTCAACCTTTTTTTTCCTTTTCTAAAACTCCATTTAAAGTATATTTGTAAATAATGAACACTTAAGTTTGTATTTATGTGTAGCACAGATTCTATGTCATGCAATCAAACATTAGCACCTATCTGGTTTTAGTTAATTAGCTACATACAACGACATACTCTAGCATATATATGTATATATGTTATATATAATATATATAGCGTTTTATAAGGGAACAACAAATGGAAATACATTTCTGGGTAGTTCATGGTGGTTTGAAATGAAAGGGTTTTCAGGAGAAACTTAATAAGTGAGAAATGTTCGCAGTGGTAGTGATAGGAACCAGAAGGCCAAATGCGTTTCCTCACATGTTACTCAGTGACAGTTGTGAGATATTTTTTTTGAGCTTTTGGCCAAAAACATTTCATTATTTAGAGTGGACAGGAACATAGAGGTGAAATAGTACCCAAAAAGACCTTTATTATGTACCATCACGTACAGACACGTGTAAAATAAACAGATAGGGTAGAGAGGTTTACTGGTCATGCTGGATAGTAAATCTAAGGGCTATACTCTGGTTCTTACCACCATCACAGTAGAACCTGTTGCGCTACAATGAACGGTTTCATGCAAAACCATTCTGGATTATTTACTGTAAACATCTCAGCGATTTAATTATGCATAATTTGTGAAAAATTGCTGGAAATCGCTTTAAAACTACAAAACCTAAATTCAAACATCTTAAGGCTGAACAGAATTTTATCAACGTTCCATATATCCCGTCCAAACAAACCACTGATGCTATTTCCTAACAAATATCCATGAACCAAATAAACCTGGCCTCCAACTGTGAGGCCTGTCTTAGGAACAACTCCAAACAGACTACATTAGCGACAAAGACACAAGACATAATTATAAAATGTATAATCATCTACTTAAAGCGCTTTAAAAATAAACAAAATAAACAAAAACAAATCTTGACAAAAAAGCACCCCCCCAACCCGCTGGGCCCCTGGCTCTTGGAGGAGAGAGAGCGTGTAAGCATGGGGGCTATTTGCATATAAACACTGCGGCAAGGATTGTCATCGGTGGCGCAGGAGACGCGGCGAGCGCCAGGCTAGAGACCATTTTCATGTGCAAATTCCATCTGCACTTACGCTGCGCATTATTATTTCATCAGCAGCAGCCAACAGCCTGTACGTTCCACAATCCCACATTTCCGGGTCCCTGCGGGCCTTTGGAGGCTCCAGCACCCCCATATAGAGCTGTTTACTCCGACACTAATGGCTAACAGCATCAAGCCATCCTGGAAATGGGGCAGATTCACATGGAGAAAGCTCCTCGCCTAGCGAGGACACCATTTGTGATTGGCACTAGCACTGTTTGCCACGCTAATTGCTTGTAAACTGACAGAGTTAGAGGCTCACTGGTTCTCTAGTTCAGGTCAGACATCATGACCAATTAGCCCGCCTTAAAAAAAAAGGCCCTTTGAGCTCTTGGGACAAGTTACGACATTCTTAAAGACTGGGCAGTCATGGGAGAATCACTGTGCCCTAGTTGATAACATATCTTCCCATTTACAGCATATAAGGAGGGCAGGAGATATTTTAATCCTCCTAAACACCCCTTACAAAACTGAGACATTCACATCCCGACGCAGCAATGGAGCAAAACACACTTACTAATAAAAAAAATAAAAAAACTGATGGCAAAGACAAAGAACAAAGAGGCCCTGATAAAAGCGAATACATGCATGAGTATATTCCCACTAATGCAAGCTCGCTCTCATTCATGCACTGAGCGGGAGGTGCGTGAATTACGGGTGTAAGCTGCTTTTACGCCTTCAGATTGATTTGTCATATTCGCGCTGAGCTCCTGCACCCAGAGAAGTTTGTGTAAACTGCCATCTGCAATTTCCCTGTCTGACACGCATGGCAGCAATGCAACGTGCGCGTGAGCCCCAAAGCAAAGAAAGCACATGGAACAAAACCCAGGTGGGAGATGTGTGTCTGTACCTCAGAGCATGGTACTTTACCTCATTTGTTTGGGTAAAACGGCAGAACAAAACATTTCCTTAAATACCGGGAACGACTCCCTAATCCAGTCTGACACATGGAGGCATTCGGTAACTCAGAATCCGAAAACAGTTACTTATGCTTCCAACTGGAGCCCCCCCACCTGTCAACTTCGCTATAAGATAGCCTTCTGGTTTTCAGTCTCAGCTTTTGATTAACAACTGCTACAACTGCCAATTGTTCTCTGATTTGGCCAACTTTGGACAGGCTTGGTTTAGGTCAGACTGGAATGTTTATGGACCAAATTTCTACCAAACTGGTACACAGTACTATTTTACACAGTAACAAAAGAAAAATATTTAAAATAAATTTAGTGATCAGTTTAAACACACAGTATGGGCTTAAAGGCTATTAGAAATGCCATACTACTTACTACTAATGTACTATATCTACATATCTGTATGTAATATGTTGTATGCAATATGCAATCAAACTATAAATCTGTAGCGCACTAAAGATACTCAGACCTCTGCATCTCTCAGCCTGCTTCAGCCAGAGAAAAAGCCATGGGTAACACTGGGGAGCGAAACACAGCTAACTGTGTTTGAGTATAAAAGTGGGTGTAGTAATTACAGTGAGTTATGTTTTCATCAGAATAAGCCTCTTTAAAGATAAAAGATACAGGTCTGTTCTCACTTTAGAGGATCGGTTTTAGAGTGAAATAAACTTTTGTGTGGTCCTGATTTCAGGTGAAGTTGAACGTGTAAAGTTTTAATGAGCTTTTTTGTTAAATTAAAATAAATATCAGACAATGCTGTCCCACAATTAGAGCAGGGAGTGAGACGGTATCCCAGCCTCCCACATCCACATAGTGAGCAGTTAAAGTACTTGTGTTTGTGAATGTCTGAAAATAAACTTTCATTACAGAAACATATTTCCTTAATTTGGTGTTTAAAAATGGACAAACGTATGTATATAAACGTATGTACACACACACACACACACACACACACACACACACACACACACACACACACACACACACACACACAGTACACACACACCACATATATATATATACTATATTTTTATATATTATATATATATACTATATATATATTTCTATATTGCATAGGGTGTAAAATACTTATATATATATATTGTGTGTGTGTGTGTGTGTGTGTAACTGTTAAGAGATGTGTTTGTTAATTCTCTAGCGGTTTGTTTATGAGTTATGCTCATAATTAGCTAAGGTTATCAGCACTGGAACATTTGTTAAAGTTTCAGAGGCATCATTATTGTACTGGTAGTCACAAAATCGAATGTTCAATTTAAAAATAAGGAATTTTAGTCTAAAGCAGATTAAAACTTGTAAATGGACTTTGAACTCTCACTTATTTTTTTCTAATTATCGTATTGTCCTAATAAACATAGTTAAAAAATGTAACCAAATTTCATATCTCTAGATGAACTCAGAGCTTGCAGCCTTCACTAAAGCTTGCTGACTGGTTCTAAAACGCAGTGGCCGTCTACGGAGCTACTTATCTCTGTCTACAAAAGGTCAGAGCTCTCAGGAGGACTCCATACTGTCCTAGTTTACCAAATGTTTAATATACACTATACATAACAGCAGCATCATCAGAACATAAACCTATAAGTTCCATTTGTTGCAAGATAAAGTATAGATATAATACAGAAGGAACTACAATATAATTTAAATGCATGCACACATACAGTGTAGGCCTTCTGTGTCCATACATTATTTGGGTGGTGGGTCATCTCAGCACTGCAGTTATGCAGATATGGTAGTGATAAGTAAAAGGGCAAACATCACACAGTACATAACCTTCCAGACAGATACCTGATGCTGAAATTGGGTTAAGAACTGCCCAATGCATTATTACAACGAGGAAGGATAGTGGTGAACCATATACTTCATAAAAGAAATAAATTATAAATAATAATAAATAATAATAATGGTCAGATAAAGATATCTTCATAAAGACCTTGATAAGAGATCAGTTAACGCATGGTGAGGTTAAATCGCAAAAAGTCGACCGTAGAATGATTAGCTTTGTTTTGCCAATGTGATGAGAACTCGCATGTTTGGGACTGAACTGCTGTGTGGGCATAAGAAAGACATGTTTCAATTTGCTGGGGAAAATGAATATTGGACTCTGGAGCATTGGTAAAAGGTCATGTGGTCCGATGAGTCCAGATTTACCCTATTCCAGAATAAGGGATGCATGTCAAGGTAAGAAGGCATGTGAATTAAGCAATGCACCCAAAATAATACCGTCGGTTAAGTGATTTTACACCATGTTCTCTACAAGAAGGTGACTGGATGTGTGGTGTACACCAAGAGAACAGTACTGGCTAGAATACCTAACCAATTCATAAGAGGGTCTGGTGGTTCTGTTTTGCTGTGGGCCATTTTGGCTTGGGATGTTAAAGAAAGTGCATGGATTAGATAGAAAATATAAAGTGGACAGTAACAGTGTAACTGATATTATGTTACAGTGTCCGATTGTGGAAGTTTAATTACAATTCCACAATTTCAGATTTTACCTCAACAACCCCATCTTAGTCTCAAAAGACTAATGTTTCTACGCAGCACAGGGATTCGTACAAGCGGCCTTGTGTGTTTAACATGGGAAGCATGAACACAGGGTGCAGAAGCGGAATCCATCACATGAGTCTCTCCCTCTCTCGGCTCCAGGGGAGTATTTGTTTGTAGTGTGACCCTCTCAGTAAAGTCAACAGCTGTTTCCAGTCAGCCTCCACTGCAGTGCTGCCATTCTTCAACGTGACGTGCTTCGCCTTTTAATGCATTGCCATTAACCACGGCCTAATTAGAACTAATGACTGTCTCATTAAACACTCTCGGTAGCTAATCGCTTCGCTGAACCACAAGCAGAGAACCAATGTGAGGAGGCAACAGCACCGTGGCTAAGATACATTTGTCTAAAGGAAAAATAAAACAGAAGAGCGCCTGCTTTTTAATCAAACTGAATTTTTAATCAAACTGAGGTAATCAATATTCAAGGAGACATTTCCCTTAATTGTTCTATTAAGAATCATGAATAGTTAACATAAGTAAAACAAAATCATATTTCCCAATATTGCAAACCCCCTATTGGCCTTTAGCAATCAGGCAAATCGGATTCATTTAATTATGAATTACCGCAATTCCGCTCACCCACTCGACCTTCCGATCAAAAAGCGCAAGCGCAATACAGCTCACACACAGGCATGCCCTTAGACTCAGCCCTGTACCAGATGGATGGATGATGCCACGGCCCTGTTTCGTATGCAGTGTCCGTCCCGCTCTCTGGGTTTCATTTAGATCAAAAAAGGCTCAAACAGACAGAATCAGAGAGTTTCCGGAATAACGTACAATTCCTTCTTCACCTTTCCCTTTGTGAAAGCAGCCAGCTGAGGAACTCATTTCTAATGCTGATAGACAAAAGAGACAGGCGCAAAGCAGGAGGAGAGAGAATACAACCAAAGAAATGAATGTCGAAGGTTTTGGTACAGGTAAAAGAGATGGAGGAAGGAGAATGACATGGTTCATATACATCCTGTAGTTTCCCAAAACTAAGTGCATCCCACATATACACATGCACACCTAACAATGAAGGTGCCCAAAAAGTTTCTTTGGAGCGATGCCACTAAAGAACCACACTTTTGGTTCCCCTAGGTCCAGTGGTGGACAGTAATAAAGTAACAGTAATTCGTTATGGTAGTTAAGTAGTTTTTAATTGTCTGTCCTTTACTGATTAACTCCCTGACATTTCAAAGTGTAATATCTTACTTTTTACGCCGCCACATTACCTGAATTTTGTAGTTCCTTTTGGCTTATGTGTGCATAAAAACGTAATATATTTCAAAACGAAACAGGCTTGTTCATGGATACTTAGCATTCATGGAAATGTCCATTTCAGGCCTGCATCAAGGACCACCTGGAGGAAGGCAGGTAAAGCAGATGGGGCTAATGCAAACACTGATTGACAATCACACATCAAAGCATTAGTGAACAGATAAAACATTGTGGCTTTGTGGGTGAACAGACCACAATATAGAAATATGTACACATGCACTTTTTTCAAAATGTATACAAATTTCCTTTTATAGTAAATTAGTTTTAGCTAGTTTATGTTTATGAACAGAGACCTGCAGATGCTGTACAGCAAATGAAAACTCATTTGTGAAACTGTTTAAAGCAAGTTAAACCTGTAACTAATCTCAACTCTCCTGTTAATCTCCAAGGGAGGAAATTCTACTTTTACTGGAGGAGTATTTTACCATGGGTATCTCTACTTTGTCCACCACTGCTTAAGTCCCTTTCTATGAATGGCGTAATAACTATGTTAAAGGTCTTTCTTGTGCTAGTATGTGTGTTGCTTCTAAGTGATTTAGTCAAAAATTTCAATTAACTTTCAATGGGGCAAAAAACACCACATACAAAAACCAGCATTAAACCAAGAAGATAAACAATCATTCAATTTTAACATATAACATCAGCTACATAAAGTACAGATTTATTGGGCCTGTGCATACTAATACACCAAAACAATTGTGTGAGGTATGCTAGAAAATGAAGCTATTATTCCTTAACATTAGTAAAAATAATTTTAAGACTAAGCATGTGTGCCCACCCACTGGCACCTTTACACTTCCATCACAACAATTACGGGCTTTAGCTCGGTTTGTGCTATGAGAAAGGTTGGGAACCACTGCTTACACAATGGTCATAGTGCGTTCAGCAGAAGGCCTTGTGGATTCCTCACTATAAATAAACTTTTACCACTCCAGCGCAACCTTAGGACAGCACCTCAAATTGAGATGCCTGAGGATACCCCTGAATAAATCTAGAATAAACATAGCCCCACACATGAGGTAGAAACAGTGTGTCATTCTGAGGTCCACGCTGCAATACTGAACAGATCTATAATAGAAGGGATGTAGCATACTGTCTCCTGGAGGAGATCAGCAGAAGGGACCCATGGCCTGTGGCCTTGCCTTGGGCAGGCCTGCACAGCACTCCAGTGGGCTGACAAACATAGGACTGGGGGCAGGCGGGTGTCCCCCTGCAGGGGTGTAGTTCCACATGGCACTTACAGGCCTTAGCTTTGTGACTAGGGCTCTTAACAATGACAAACAATGCTCACTCACTTAGTTGTAGCAAACTGTAATATAGTCATAAACAATGTTTTCCAATTTGATATCAAACATCAGCCTAACAAGAACTAAATGTCACAGTCAGCTGACAACTCAGCATCTACACACTTGCCATACACTCTGTTACAAAAATCAAGCTCGTATTTCCACTCACTTTATACCTCAGAGATCTACATTTACAGAGGCGAACCCTCAGGGCCTTGGAAGGCTTTCAGAGACGGCCTAGTAGTTACGGTGAATGGAAAATTACACGTCTGTAAATTTTGGTTTATGTTTACTTAGTACCATTATGTTTGTATTTAAATCCAGAGATTACTGTAGCACTACTCTCGTTTCATTGTCAAGTTGGAAACAAAACAGGGTACCACTTTAGAATAAGGCTACCTTTATAAAGAGTTTATGAAAGGTTTAAAAAGAGTTTACTAATGGCTATTAATTAGGTCATAAACACCTTAAAATCATGCATAAGCAGTTACAACAGTGAACTCACATTTTTATACTGCTAAATCTCACCTTTAATGTTTACTGATCATACTTCATACTTCATAAACCCTGTCAGCATCAATACATACAGTGGGGAAAATAAGTATTTAGTCAGTCACCAATTGTGCAAGTTGTCCCACTTAAAAAGATGAGAGAGGCCTGTAATTGACATCATAGGTAGACCTCAACTATGAGAGACAAAATGTGGAAAAAAATTGAGAAAGTCATTTTGTCTGATTTTTAAAGAATTATTTGCAAATAATGGTGGAAAATAAGTATTTGGTCAATAACAAACAAGCAAGATTTCTGGCTGTCACAGACCTGTAACTTCTTTTTTAAGAGGCTCCTCTTTCCCCCACTCATTACCTGTATTAATGGCACCTGTTTGAAGTCGTTAACAGTATAAAAGACACCTGCCTACAACCTCAAACACTCACACTCCAAACTCCACTATGGTGAAGACGAAAGAGCTGTCGGAGGACACCAGAAACCGAATTGTAGACCTGCACCAGGCTGGGAAGACTGAATCTGCAATAGGCAAGCAGCTTGATGTGAAGAAATCTACTGTGGGAGCAATAATCAGAAAATGGAAGACCTACAAGACCACTACTAATCTCCCTCGATCTGGGGCTCCACGCAAGATCTCAGCCCGTGGGGTCAAAATGATCACAAGAACGGTAAGGAAAAATCCCAGAACCACAAGGGGGGATCTAGTGAATGACCTGCAGGAAGCTGGGACCAACGTTACAAAGGCTACCATCAGCAACACACTACGACCGCCAGGGACTCAGATCTTGCAGTGCCAGACGTGTCCCCCTGCTTAAGCCAGTCCATATCCAGGCACGTCTGAAGTTTGCTAGAGAGAGCATTTGGATGTTCCAGAAAGAGTATTGGGAGAATGTCATATGGTCAGATGAAACCAAAGTAGAACTATTTGGTAAAAAAACACAACTCGTCGTGTTTGGAGGAAAGTGAATGCGGAGTTGCATCCAAAGAACACCATACCACAACTGTGAAGCATGGGGGTGGCAACATCATGCTTTGGGGCTGTTTCTCTGCAAAGGGACCAGGACGACTGGTCCGTGTACATGAAAGAATGAATGGGGCCATGTATTGTGAGATTTTGGGTGCAAACCTCCTTCCATCAGCAAGGGCAATGAAGATGAAACGTGGCTGGGTCTTTTCAGCATGACAATGATCCCAAGCACACTGCCAGGGCAACAAAGAGTGGCTTCGTAAGAAACATTTCAAAGTCCTGGAGTGGCCTAGCCAGTCTCCCGATCTCAACCCCATCGAAAACCTTTGGAGGGAGTTGAAAGTCCGTGTTTGCCCGCCGACAGCCCCAAAACATCACTGCTCTAGAGGAGATCTGCATGGAGGAATGGGCCAACATACCAGCAACAGATGTGTGCCAACCTTGTGAAGACTTACAGAAAACGTTTGACCTCTGTCATTGCCAACAAAGGATATACAACAAAGTATTGAGATGAACTTTTGTTATTGACCAAATACTTATTTTCCACTATTATTTGCAAATAAATTCTTTAAAAATCAGACAAAATGACTTTCTCAATTTTTTTCCACATTTTGTCTCTCATAGTTGAGGTCTACCTATGATGTCAATTACAGGCCTCTCTCATCTTTTTAAGTGGGACAACTTGCACAATTGGTGACTGACTAAATACTTATTTTCCCCACTGTATTTCATATACATATTTTGGAGGCTTCTCATCTGTTCTCCCTTTCATTTAACATGTTATAACACTGCTTATTAATACTTTGTAAAGTGTTTATGACCTAACTAATAAATGATAATAACCTATTTTTAAACCATTTATGAATCCTTTATAAAGGTAACCCTATTCTAAACTGGTACCCAAAACAGGCTAAAATCCTAAACCAGCAAAACTGTCCATGACGTTTTCTTCCCATCATAGCTAGGCAGCTCTACCATTAGTTAGTGCATCAGTAGAAGGGCAGATAGCCTTGCACATCATCCCAACGAATGCAAGTCTTCGGTGGGTCTTGTATTTTGAGCTTGTGTGTTTGCTGGTCGAACCTAAAGCCCAGCTCCAGCAGTCACGGTTCACCAGTGACAATTATGGACCACTGCAATAGTGTCACAACAAGATTAGATTAATGTCTGCCAAGCCAATATATCAACCCAAAAGAGGTTCTGTTTTTAGAAACAGGCCACTAAAAAAGGGCCAGAGGATGCCTAATACAGTGTTAACACTCTTGAAAATCAAGGTTCCAAAATGGAGTGTGGATTGAATGGATCAAAGCCTTTTAACCTTTACATTGTTTGTTTAAACTACAACAAGGTTCTTCAGATTCAAGCATACCATTTCTAACAACATGTCTCAAAAGATCTATCAATTGAAAGGTTTATTAAGGAACCGAAAGTACTTCTTTGATGACAACAGCTCCAGAAATGAAAGCTTTAATGCAAGTACTGCCAGGAAGACTCCAATGCACATGACTCCTTCATTCATTACTCTGGCCAATCGCAATGCACCACCTGTCTTAAAAACGGATTAAACTTTTGCCCTTTTAGGTGCAGATGTTTCTACATTCTCCTCCCCCTCCCTCCCCCTCCACCACCAGTTTGGCCCCGGTCCTGTTGTCCAGGGAATAGACTACACCCCTCCTGTCCATATCCAGGAGGATCTGCTAGGATTCAAACGCTTCAAGACCCGGGCCCTGGACTGGCCCTATGCCGCAGACTCCTTAGCTGTTAGGAAAGTGCCATCCTTTAAATTGTTCACCTTATAAAGGATTAAACATTGTTTTCCCATCACTTTCACGTTTGTGTCTTTCTGTCAGAAATGGTTCTGACCTACACAGCAGCAAGGTGGACCTACAAGTTGCAAGGTTCTAATGAAGTGGTCAGTGAGTTTATATCATACAATTTTATGATTATAAGATACTTAAATAGGAAAAAAGAGTACTCTCAATCCTCTTTAATGCAGGAGATAACGGGTACTGTAGTCTAGAACTAGGCTTTATTTGTGTCCAGGCAAGCAGCTCTTGACCCTTCCTTCCCTCCAGCTGAGGTGTATGATGGTGGGCAGTCTGGGGCTTCTCTCATTGCGTCTGGTTGAAGCCTGAAGCCTCTGGCATGACTAAGAGCATGGGGAAACTACAGCAGCCGAAACAGCACTCAACTGCTCAAACATTCATTACACAGCCGCCCAGTAGGGCTCTCTGCAGGCAGACAATAGCAGAGCTCTCGCTCACAATAAAGCCTGTATTTACAGAGAAATGCCTCGCAACAAACATCAAAGTGTGGGCGCCGGGTCTGTGAGCATCACACACTTGTGGGACACCCAGTGAGAAGCGCTCCTGATTCTGCTGGGAGGTCATTACTAGGCCATGCTTATGGAACTGTCTTGATGTACACGCGTCTTTTTAACATTTGAAACTTAATGCTGAAACAACAGTCCACACTTATTATGGTGGCTGTTCTTAGAAGACAGCCAAAGACGACATTTCATCATTCTAAGGACTCGCAAAAGTCATTGTCTATGCCTCCGTAACCTGCGGTCCATGAGAATCCAGGTAGTGCTGTAGCACTCTTCACTTAGTAGGCTGTTCGGCATTCAGCACAGCACCTCTATTTGTGCAAGAGAGGACTTCTGTAGCGGACTCTGAGAATCATTCTGATTCAAACACATGACGCCTGACCAGCACTAACAAACAACCCCATTAGGAAGGGGATGACAAATAAAAAACAAACCTTTAAATGAGGAGCTAAACATAGAATAAAGAATGCGGCGGCGTGTTAGCGAAGGCAAGAGGGAGGTTTAAATAAAAAGAACCTTGAAATAGTGCATAATTCTCCAGCTCCAGTTACCCTGGCGAAGTACACAAGACGAGTGTGAAAAATAGCATGCATATCATTCATTAGCTACAAATAAAAGAAATTCCCTCTAATAGTCCCCCTAAATCCAGAGCATCCCGCGCTATGGAGGCAAGGAAAAAAATAAAGAAACTGGGGAGGGGGGGGGAAGATGCAAAAAGAAAGCCGTCTCCCCACAAGTGCTTGTTAGGCCCAAATTATTATTGCAATGAATAATTTTAAAAATAAATAAAGTAAATAAATAAATAAATAAGAAACATTTATAGATCTAAGTATTATCAGAGGAGCGGCGGATTTGTTTGCCGAGCTCTCTGGGCCCGTTTGAAATCCGCCTTGTTTTTCCCTTTGATCTTTAACAGCTAACCTCTCCGTTGCTTTACCTGATCCCCTACTTATACTATAGTCCTCAATCTCCCACCTTACTGTCATGGTCCAGGAGGTCATTTGCTTTCAGCGAGGAAAAAATAATATATCTATTATAAACAAACCCATAAATACGCTGTTGTTTAATAAAAGGCATCTGTGTCTGTACTCCCAAAATGTGCTTTCCTTTACCTTTTCCGGGCGTTTTTTGTTCCTGTCAAAGCTGCAAAGGCGTAAACACGAACAGTGTGTGGCATCGCTCTCATCATAAGCAGCGTATGGGTGTGGTTTTGAGACACAGCTCTTGATTGGACAGCTAAAGCAGACAGAGAGAGCTCTGGGAGAGAGCCCAGGATAACAACGGGAAAGGAAGTGGAGAAGTAGGAAAGAGACACAGTGAGAGAACGTTATTGGACTAGACAAGACTGGGGGGGAGAGAGACAGAGAGGCACCTCTGGCTACTTCCTCCCTCCTGTCCATCTTCTTCCATGGGGGACTCGGGGTCTGCGGAGTGAGGGACATCTCAGCCCTTAGCCGCAGGTTCGATTGATATTGTAATGAGTCAGTTTCACTACCCCTCCACCAGGCCCCAACCTCCCTTTGCTCCTCTACCTCCACCCCCCCATCCGCACCTCCCTGTGCTCCCTGGCCCCCTGAGCGGCTCGCTCCATTTCTGTTTCATCACACTTCAAACGGGCCTGGTGCTCTCCGCTTGCCCACGCTGGACCAGGGGAGCAACAACATCTGCAGGGGCGGGGCGGGGACACATACACACCTCGCTGAGGGGGAGACACGCAAGGCACTCGAAGCAGATGTCACAGAGATTGCAACAGCAGGCCGAGGGAGGGCCACCGGGAGCCACTTCTCAACAGGTTGAGCAATAGAGAGAGAGAGAGACTGAGAAAAGAGGGAAGGGGGGGTTTCTCCAAACCCTGTGACACCCCCCATTGAGGGAAAAGTCCCCTGGTCTGCCCTGCTGCAGTGTAAAGGCCCCTCTGATCCTGCTCCACTCCCCACCAGCCCCCTTTTGACAATACAATTAGGTAATTAGTCACCCTGGCACTAATAAGCTAATCACCATCCATGTGTTTTTCCATTATTAAAGCCATGTCGTCCCAGGGCCCCCCCAGAGGGCTAGCCCGAGCCGTGCCTACTGCAGTAGGGACACTGCGGCTGGGACCAAGCAGGGCTCAGACAGGGGCCTCCGCTGCGTTGTTCCGGTGCTACAAGCTGGCTATAGAGAAACAGGCCTACCAGTGCACCACTGAAGAGATCCCTTAATGACAGTAAAGATGGCACTTAGGGGGAGTCTAACATCACTTAACATCAGGTCCAGCTCCTTTTGCCTCATGAGTTAGGCCTGAGCCAACTGGAAATTAATCAACACAGTGATTCTGGAGAGGGGGAAGAAATCCTTGCCATGTGAATTTTTTTTTTCAGTAAAGGATTTTGAAATAATCTGTAATTATGGTTAATATTTTAAAGCGGATCACTCCACACAGTCTGTAAATGGGAATCATTGTTTCTGTGATATCACAAGAACTGAAACATGTACATGTGTATTTTAAGCAGTTTCGCTCTCATTTCTACCAAACCTAAAGTAAGAAGCGTTTTAGGCCATACACTTTTTGAATGAGGCACAATGCAGCGAAGTCCATCATAACAGAGCACATTAATAGGAGACTGGAAAGCTTTTAAGCAGATGTGAAAGAATTGTCCACCATATACAGTATATGTGCAGTACTAGTTAAACGTTTATACACTCCAAACTAAATGGACAGTGTTGGTGATCTTAAAGAATCTACATGCTTAAACTTAACAGTTCCAACTAATGAGAGTCTGAAACAGAACATATCCTGATATACCAAACATACTCTTGATGTACCACAGTATTATATTTCTGCCATTTCTCCACCTCTAATCTATATTTAGTTGTTTAAAAACTAAATATAGTTTAAATGCTGTAGTTCCCCTTTCAGTGTAGTTAATATTCATTATGGACAGATCAATAGAACTGCTTTAAAATTGCCTAGATAAAAATTAGTTAGCAAGTGTAGTCTGATGTCTTAAATTTTATTCTAAAGTAAAGAATTAAGATAAACATAAGTAGCCATGTCTAAACTTTTGGCAGGTAGTGTGTGTATGGATATATATATATATACCCACATACATACATACATACATATATATATATATATATATATATATATATATCTCTATCTAGAACATGAGAACCACCATATTGTATATACTCCACTAATTCTGCAAACAGTTCCTGTGAACAGAAACATTTTAAATTTTCATGATGCACTGAATCATTTCCTAAAGGCCTGTAATCATATCTAAGTAGGGTCAGTGATCCAATATGAGGTGAGGACAAATGTGATGTGTCCACGCAAATGAGCAGCGCCACCCACCCATTTATAGAAACGACAGGTTGCACTCCCAATTACCTGCAGCCCTCCTCAGCCCTGCACGGGAGAATGGGCCACGGGACACGCTCGAATAAACCAGCGCCCTGCGCTGTAGCCAGATATCTTCTGCTGCAATGGGCCCTGATTGGAAACAAATGCCTTTGCGGTGACCCATAGCGCAGGGGGAGAGTGAGAGAGGGAGTGTGGAGCAGAAAAAGAGGTAGCTGCACCCTGGGCCCTCGCTGCCTCTGCCTGACACTCTTTCTGCTGCTTGGCTAAATGTAATTACTGAGTGCATTAAACTTTGCCACAACGCTTCCCTTCCGCTGCCACTGCCGCTCGTTTTGTTTGCTTTATTTGTTTCGCAGAGTGAGGCGTCCTGCCGAGCACGGAGACAGACGCCGTGTTCGCCTCATTACATATTCACAATGCTTTTGTCACCTCAGTCGACTGGTGCCTCCAAACAGCTTGTTTTCCCTGCGAGTATAAATAAGCATTTGTTCTGGACATGAAGAGAGAGAGAGAGAGCGAGAGAGAGAGAGCGGCAACATAAGGGAGAGAGAGATGAGGTGCCACACAAGAGGCTTTGTAGCATGCAAAATAGCCTTATTATAACCTCTACAGCCATACCACAGATAACGCATTATGCTGTTGACTATCCAGTCAAGATGTTTATAACAGTTTTGAACACTGATGCCAGATGTACCTCTGTATCTATTCTCGGGCAGCTATGAAGGTTAATTTCAGTAAGTGGCACGCATGCAGGTACACACATACGCGTACAAAGACTGTAGTCATGAATAATAAGACCAGCACGAATCCATAAGAGAGGATTTTGTTAGCTGTAGACCTGCCTGTCTCTACACTCTCTTAGGCTTGATGGAAGTTTATGTTTATGCTGTTTATGCTCTTTATGCTACCCTTTGATTAGTTTTGCAGCTTTCTCTTTTAATGGCTGTTGACGTAAAACGGTCCTGGATCAGCAGAACACAGTGTTGACTGAATACTTCTGCAAGTGTGGAATAGCAAGCCTTCATTAGCTTACAGCGCTGCTTCTGGCCATGCCTGTGTGTGTGCTTCCGTACTTTATCACAGGACGCTAATGAGAGATACGTTTACCCGCCACAGAACATCTACCAGCCACCTCATACATTCGTCAGCAGCCGCAATTATTCAAGAGGGCTGAAATTTTTACAGATTCTGTTTCGTTTTGAATAAAAAAATGTCATGCGCCCGGATAAATTAAAGTCGGACATGGTATCTTATATCTTTGCCATGTTCAGCTGAACAATGAATCATTTCTGTTCAAAGTAGCTAAAGCCATTCGCTTTCTTAAGCATACTGTCTAGAAATGCACCAATATGCTGGATCAAAACTCTGTGCTGGATACCAGTCTTACTAAACAAACCATATATCAGACTAATTGTAAAAGTTTTATAATGCTTCTAGAATATAATCTACCAGAGTCACATGCAAAAGTTTGGAAGCTGCCTGTATGATTACATGTTGCTAAGAAGTAATGAATTAACACCCCTCTACAACACTGTTTCTCAACCCTGGTCCCTGGAGGCCCACGGCCTTGCACTTTTGCGCTGCTCCCAGTGCACCTGCTCCAACTGACCAGCTTCTTATTAGGTTTAAAGTGGAGGTGGTAAAGCAGGGAAAAAGTTCAATGTTATTTGAAGAAAGATCAACAAAAAGTCATTTGACTAGGACCACCAAAACTTTAGTGCATTATTTTATATGTGTAAATTCCAAAAAGAATGTCAGTGTAAAAATGTCTCCACTTGCATGAAGTATCAAAAGTTTAGCATTTTTTCAGTACTACATCTTGGCAAAAAAAAATTAAAAAAAACATACACAAAACTTTAAAACTTCAAGAATTTTAAATATTTTTTATTTATTAATGTATTTATGTATATATGTTGGCAACAAGATTGACCCTGTATTTTGCCTGCATTTGAAAAGTTTTTATTGCTTTAAAAATAGATTAAAATAAAAAATACAATTAAAGAAATACACTCTCTGAATTTGGAATTTTGAAGCCTTTGTTCTTGGGTGCCCTCACACTGTACATGTACACATACACATAGATCGTTGTGTACAGACAAAGCACACAATTCAATACACTGTTTCACCAAATCAATATTTGTACCTAATTCTATTTAGCCACTAAAATGCCGAATGTATACGGTTAAAAACTGACTAAAAATCACTTTATAGTCACCTACCGGGACTTTACTAAGGTATAGCAAAGCTGTGTAAACTAAGTTGTGTAATCATGATGTCAGTTACACTTCTTTGTATAAGCAGACTCTTATTTTAACTGTCGTTTAGTAGCACAGCAGTGCAGGCCATGTGCACAACACATGGTTATCATCTGGTATCAGTTATTCATATCAATGCATCCCTACAGTAAACATCTGTTCATCTGTTGTTCAGACAGAGATAAAGAGATTTTAGCTTTGGTGTACAGCAAAAATGCTGGTATCATTAACAACCCTAGTCTCCATGATGTTGTATTAGCCTCCAGTGTATACTCTATATGTTTATGTATTCTGTTACTCAGCAGTTATATGTAAAGCTTACAATAGAGCCTTAACAAAGGACTGGCATCGGGCTGGTCGTAGTATCAACAGAGGTTCGTAGTATCAACAGAGGTTCTCTGAATTTAAAAGATTAACTTCAATAGTGAAAGAGCAAAAGGATCAACTATACTGTCAGAACTAAATGGAAATTTCTGGCAGAGAGCAATCCAGCTTCTAATGTGGTATCCCGTTATTGGCTTGCATAACCATGAATGGGCAAACGTTATGGAAATGGCAGATACGCATTTGAAGCCACTATCATCTCCTTTGTATCCTTGCTCTACGTCGATGCCACACTGGGCATGACATCAATCACAAGGATGGCAACCCCACATCAGATGTCTATAAACCCAATGAGAGCCTACATCAAAGGGTCCCAGCCACCAGGGGGCTCTGTGAGTGTTGCATTATACAAAGTATAAGCAGCACAGAAAAATGTAACATATTGGCAAAAACTGTGGCTTCTGATGAATTATCCCTAGATACTACATCTTGGTTTTTGTGGTGAAATTTGTTTTGATACACTACATAGAAGGGGTTCAATCAGCGTGACTATTCAATATTAGGCCAACAGAGGGACAGAACTACCACAGCTACTCTTCCAATCACCCTTCTTTGTATCTTTACTTTGTCATTACAATCATGTGCTGTATAAACATGGGCAAGTATTTTATATACAATAATAAGTTCAGAGAATAATATTAATATATAACACAATATATAATATACTGTAATTATGTATTTAAATTCATGTTTTATCTGCCTTAGGATTTGAATATTGAAAAGGTAAAGTCTGACCAACCTCCCATTTAAGCCACATACACACAATTATAAAATGTTACATTTTACATATCAAAATGTGTTAACAGTTTTTTTTTCCCACCTATAAAAGATGCTCCCTCGAATTAAGATCCCAGTTTATCCACTAACTACATCCTATCTTTTTGACTTAAAAACATTCCCAAACTCCCAGTCAGCT
>JAMWET010003953.1:237500-277840 GCA_024036415.1 Prochilodus magdalenae | reverse complement strand
TAGTTATCATGTTGCACTTCTGTTGGACATTTCTAAGATACAATCAGACGAAGGTTACATCTCATGGTGCCACTTGGTTGTGGTCTGTAATATCATTTGTACTTTTTAAAAATAATTGATAATTTTAGTGAATTGAGTTTTGCAGATAGATATCACGAGACCTCATTTAAAGATCATTTATCTATCACATTAACTCACGCGTGTGCGGGACAGTGCTAACTGTGCTATCCACTAAGTCAATATTAATCTAGTTGATATATTCTGCCGTGCTATATGGTCTTCTATAGCATGAGTAAGTACTTTCAGATAAGGTAATTATGAGTCGAACACTGACTCTTCTAGGCTTTATATGGTCCCATACTCATAACAAGCTCAATACTGTAACACTACATTGGTCATACAGAGGTACTTCAGTGTAGGTGCATGTAGACACTGAGCACATGGTGAAACACAAAAAAGCCATGCCCTGAATCAACCACCGATTAGCACTCCTACAATTCTCTTGTGCTGATAGGTCCAACTAAATCTCCTCTATACATAGCAGCATGTCCTCCAACATCAGGTTGAATAAAGCTCCTGGCGCTGTAGGACACGGGTAGCCAATAGCTATCGTTAATCACCTTTGTATATTGCCAGAAGAAGTGCTAGGAGGACTGTGTCATTAGGCTGTATTAGTGACATTCAGTCCACTATAGATCTGGTGCACTTGTGTGGCAGGTTGATTGCCCTCGAGTCGTCCTCAGCTGACTACCTTGGATGAACTGGAGCAATCAACTTTAGTCGGACCTTGTCATAACCTCAGTGTCTGAGCTCGCTAATGTCTTTTGACTAAATGGACCGCTCGAATCTTCCAGCATTCGAGGGACTCTACCAACAATCATTACTGAACGTCTGTCCAGCAGTGCGGATGTTTCACGAGGGCGACACAAGTGTGTCGCATCACAGTCCACATACCCGTCTGGCCATACTAGCATCATTTTGTGTGCTGTGACACTGTGGCTCATGCAGCAGGACCCGGTCTTGACAGGACAAACCCAGGTAACCACGGCGTACTGCGCCCTCAGATCTTGCTAGTCTTTTCTCCGTATTCTCCTTTTTGGTTATTCGGTCTCCACTTCTGCTGCTACGTAGCATCCCAGTGTGGCTTCAGTTGTCGGCTCTTCTAGGGCTCAACTTTCATCTACGACCTTGTATCACATCTCGTTTGTCCATTTCATAAGGCGTGCCTACTAGGTCAACACACACACATATACACTGAGGCATCTCTGATATTCCATGTATACAGTTACGGACTGTCTTTGTACCACTCCCTGTTGCTATCTTCTTATCTGCGGTTCTTTGTTACCCAGTACGCTAGCTGCATCGCCGCAACATCAGTGGGATCTGCAGTTCATGAGCCTGCTCATCTACAAGAGAGCTCCCATGAATAGGCTGCCAGTGTTGAAGATGTGCATATAGTACATGATCAGAGGATGAACTGAGATGCAGGCACATACATGCTTACAATGACTGATAGCCTACACAGACACGACGTCAGAATCTGTTCGACACAAACGCAATTTGATTTAAACAAATAATAGTAAACACACTTGGCTGATTTCAAACGATATACAAGAATAATAATTGTCATAATTATAAACATATGTGGTAATTACATGTGACGCGACTTCTGTGTATGGAACTGAGACAACACGACACAGTTACGCATATCAGCTAGGTAGCGCTAAGTATAGTCCCTGAATATATCTATCCATTCCTCTTCCTTATGGGTAGCTTACACGCATGCATACTACGTCTTAGTCACAAGCGAATGGAGCAGGCCGACAGGATACACGCTGTTCAGGGTTTTATATACCCATGCTCTGCGCACCAGTGTAGAAAGTAGAGGAATAGTCTTCATGATTAGTAGTATGGACGACAATGTCTGGAGCTTAGTGAGTATGACTGTACAGTCTACGTTAGTGCGAAGTTGTTTCTCCGATAAGTACGTGGATCGTTCGATCATATAATGTGCGTCAGTCAGTTCAAAGATCAAGTGATGTACTTTAACTGTTGTCAAAGTTTTTAAATTTAACTAAAATTCTGAAACTGAGGAAAGCAACATGTTTCAAGAACAGTTACTATTTAGACGTAGACTTTAATGCAATTTCCAGACCATCTTGAAAACAGCTCACCATGTACATCATGCTTGGATACTTCAAGGGACACTCCCAAGGAAATTAGGACCACGAGTGCCTAATATATGTCGCGAAGAACTGCAGCGCAAGACGGTACGACTTAGTGCGTGAGTACTGTTTTTAGAAGTTATTATAGAGCTTACTATAGTTGCAGATTGGATTGCATATTTACAGCGTAACAAATTATCTCCTTGTATTTGGATTTCACAGATTTAAATTGTGTCCGAATTCACATAAGTGAAATACCATGTTCTCCTCAGACTTTCATGGGGAAATGTTTTAATTAATATATGTAAACCATTTAAAAGTACAGCATTTGTTTTTTCTACATCATACCAGAGAACTCTGTTACAGTTTTACGTTTGATGCCAGTCAGCGAAGCTCTACTTTAGTTCATAAGTCACAGCTCCAACCAGCCATAACGATTATAATACGTCACTCAAAGTATCTTCACTCCTATCCATCTTATGGGGCTCCACTGATACCATATAGGTGCACCATCTACAAGGTGGAGCAGTAAGTTAGGAGTGTCTACATAGAGTGTGGACAGTGGTGACACAGTGTCCCTAACACTCCAGCGCACTGCCATCCCTACCTTCCTACTCCCAGTGCTTGGGTAGGTTTGCTAACATTAACTAATATTAAATGAACGTTAAAATGAGCTAACCGGATCAGTATTGAGCTGGAGTAGTCAGTTAGGTCGGGGTGATCTTAACGGAGGAAACGCGGATTCGGGTCTTAGTAGCCGGTCTCCGCTGCGCTGACTGCGAGTAAGCTGCGTCTGAACAGGGTTTGAGCTTTTTTCGCTACCCGTGCTGAGTCTCGTCATGCTGCGGTTTACCCGCTCCTTTGGCTGTGAACTGGTCTGAATAATCCGGTGTAGTTTATAGAGTTAGCCGCTACACACTCGGTCCCCAGAACAGGAGGTGTTTGATCTCTAAACAAACGACGTAAGGTTAGACTAGTCTACAAGATTGCTCGACGCCCCACGCATCTCGGGAGTGTATACACTGTGTACAATCGTAAGCTTAGGCTAATAACACCAGCAGAGAGCCGCAGGTACATGACAAGACAGGTGACTGTATCTCAGATGCCTGAACTAGTCCGTCTAGTGACTCGTCTCATGCCAGCTCGATTGGATATCTGAATGAATCCGACAGATAAAATCTTGATCTGGACGTCTATAGGGAGCTGCAGACGGCGAGGGGGAAGCTACATTGAACTCATAAATTTTGACTTGAATGAATAAAAGAAGGTAAAGAAATCTGCGCTCTCGGACCTTTTTTTTGGTTTGTGTGTGGTTTTTTTTTATACGGTCGTCCGTACTACATGTGTGTCAGAAGTTACTTTGGCGTAAATACATCGATGGCGTTTTTCGGGCGCACAAAAATATAACGTAAATAGATCCACGCCGCTTTTAGTCGCCATTTCGAGGATACGCGTCCAATGCCGAAAAATGACTGGGGGGGGGGGGACGTATTTTACTCGGGCGTAAAATGCGACTGCCAGTATGTAGGCGTATTGTTTACGGCGCTGTTTAAGAACAAGTACAGCAGTCAGTGTGCTAGGCGTCATTTAGGACCGATGTATGGGCGTTCCATACCAATATCCTAATGAGAGTCCTAACTAGCTAATCCCATATCACGAGGAGGCCAGACTCAATAGCAAGCCTAATGGCATGGAGACAGGAAGCGATAGAGACGTCGCTCAACCTAATGCCCTGCCTGTACTTGAGCAAAGCTCTGCACAGCCAATCGTAGCGCGGGGGGCGTTGGCTCACGCGGAACTACCGGTTGGGAGAACAGGAGAAAAGAAGACAAAAATAAAAGCTGTTAAAAAATAAAAAATACAATATAAAAGGCAGATGCGAGCGTGCGAGTGGCGAGTCGCGAATCTTTCTGGGTCCTTTATTATTTTTTATTTTTAAAGAAAAACTCTTTTTCTACTTCCTCAGTTTAAAAGAAAATCCTTGCCTCCTGGACGCTGGCTGGCTCCGGATCCGTGCTCCTGCTTCCCCGCGTATTCCAGCCGGGTTTTTTTTCTCGCCACGTGATCTTTTTTTGTTTCTCTTTTATCATGCCTCTCCGTGAGTGCTCGTATCGCGCAGGCGAGGCTGACAATCGATTGTTCCTACAGTGATCTCACGTACGGGCGTAGCTCCTGCGGGCTCTCCGGGCCCCCTCTGGGAGGCCATGGCCGACCGGCTTTGGGGGGCCCTCGCTTATCCCTATTTTCCCGTTATTATGTGTACTAGCGGAGCGATCGGCGCAGTCCAAGACCTCGCAGGTTTGTCGATGAGAACGGAGCTGCTGCTCCTCGCTCTCTCCTCCATGGCCTAGCTCTGCCTGCTTCCATCTCCCGTCCTACTCTAACGTCGTTCTTCTCCTTCTTCTTCTCCTATCTTCATTCTATCGTGCCTTCTGTTTGCTCGATCTAGCTTCTTCTGTGTTTTTTAAACATTATACAAGACAAGACAAAACTGAACTGAGCGTTACTAATACATAGACTTTACTCCTGCGCTTCCGCGGACTGGGACTGAACCCGGTAGGTACTAGAGACACTAGGACTCATGCCAGTGGACAGAAAAAGTGTTCATTGATTATTCTCTTTTCTCAGTCTTTGTTTTTTTTCTCTTTACGTCTTGTATTATTTTTCCTCCGCGCGAGCAGAATCGCATTTGTCGTTTTTTTTGTTTATTTCTGTTTTATTCTGTCTTTTCGGGATTGGGTGCTTGTGTTTGCCCCAGGAGCCGCTGGTCCTGAGATGCCAGACTTAAAGGCAATAAGCAAAAAAAGAAACAATTGTTTTTAGGTGTTTTGTACCGCGTGCGGTTTTCCTAATCTCCTGGACGGCACGTGCGTGCGCGCGCGGCGCGTGCGGAGCTAGAGCGAGTATTTGCCTTATGCTCTGGAGAGATTAGTGTCGCTGCGGCAGGATTTTAGCGCTTACAAGTGACTTTTAGTGCATTGCTCATCAGCCACTTTTTACCCACAACCGTGCTATCCCTGTGCTAGTAGCGGGGGATAAAGAGAGAGACGAGAGGTGAAATTCAGGGGAGAGGACTCAGATAGATAGACATGTAGCGTAGTAGTAGAGAGAGAGAGATAGGTCAACAAGCCCATAACAGCAGCCCCTCCATTCTCTCCGGAAAGCGTGATTTGAGGTCTTTAAATAAAGCACCACATATAATAAGAAACCCCTTTGCCGCTCGCATTCACAGCAGACTCTTCTTTCTTCCTTCTTTCTTTATTTCTTTTTTTTATCCCCTCTCCTGTTTCTTTTTCTGGGTGTTTGTTTTTTTTTTTTCACTCCTTCCACAACTGAACGCCTCCCTCTTCCCCTCCTTTAGGATGTCGCGCCGCAGCAGGCAAAACCAATATCACTGAAAGGTAAGTGCCGTTTGTATAGCGGGGGCGCAGGCGTGATGGTGCGGGTGGCTTTTAACCGCGTTAGGGCGCCCCCGGTGAAAGGCTCACTTGTCTGGTGGGTGTCACGAGGGGTAGGGGGAGGATGTGTGTTGGTGCGGGTGTTTGATGGTTGTTGTTGTTGTTATTTACTCCTAGATGTGGGGGTCTTCTTTTAGGGTCAGCTTTTGGACGATGCTGAAGTTGGCTGCCTGGCTCTTGTTGGTTTTTTCCCTGTCCACCTTAAATGGGCAGCAGTTGCATGCAGCCATTTAAGTGGAACGGGGGGAAAAACTTTTTGTGGGGTGTGGGTGAATGTCCTTGGGTGGTCTAACAACGTGGCTGTATGCGGAAAAAACAAGAGCCTAGGCATGTGGGGGTCTGACTTTTGGGAGAGAGACTCTCAGTGAATCCACTGCGGTCTCTGGATCTTTCTCCTCTCCTGTTTGGTAATAAGTGTGTGGAAAAAGCTTGGACAGCGCTGGCACAAATGTGACTTTTTTTTTGGTTTTTTTATGTGGGGATCGACTGTTAGAGGTCACGTGGACATAGGCTGGTGGGATAGTTTTGAAGAGTAGTTAAGGCACTCACTGTTAAGAAAGGTGGTTTACCCCCCCCCCCTAAGCCTTGTTCCTCATGGGAAAAGGAAACCACTTATCTGGACAGGGTTCAGCCCAGGGACCCAGACCCCTCAGCCGGACGGGTACTTTGGGGTTGTGGGGGGTCTTATCCGAGCCGGGACCTCCTCCATGAGGAGGGCATGCAGGGTTGAGTTGAGCGAGGTTAGACGCCATTGATTGAATGATAGGGTCCTAGAGTATGCGGCCCTGAGTCCTCATCTGGTTGAGTAAATTCATGGTAAGATTGGAAGTATATGTCGCTGATGCTGACTAGCGTGGTCTGGTTTTTTGAGTTATACACATTGGTATACTCCAGGCTACAACATAGAAGCCAAGTAGGTTCTGCAAGACTTGTTCTTTAATCCAGACGCATATGCACGCACGCGATTATACACCACTGGGTGAAGTAACTAGAATGTAGGACTTTTCTCAAACATCCCCCCCACCCAAGACCCCCACCCCCCGCACTCCGTAGCGCTTTGAGCGTGTAAGCTCACTGGCATTCATGGCTAAGCTCCAGTTCATCTGGCAGCCTTTGTAATATATTTCGATCAAGCAAAGAATTAAGGCTGCCAGCAATTTCACATTTCTCAGCTTTGTGGTTCTGGATGCGACCCCTCTTGCCCACCCTCCCCTCCCCTTTTCTTTTCTCTCTCTCCCCCCCCCTTTCTTTTTCATATTCTCTGGAAATCCATCTCTCAAAGGAGATTACATGGTTCCGCGGTGTGTTCGCTCTCCAGTCACATTTTAAATCAATACCTCAGGGAAGAGAAGAGAGGACGAACAACACAATCACGTCTCTCGTTTTTTCACCCTCCCAAAGCCCTGTGGACGCTGCCGTTGTCAAGGGGTACCCTAAATTCTCTTTTTTATTAAACCCACCCCCCCGCATCGAAAAGTGGGTCGTCCGCCCCCCGTCTTCTTCTTTGTTTTCCCTTCCCTTCTTCGCTCGTTCTTTTGTGCCTACCTCAACTTTTGTCGCAACGTGACGTCACCACAATTTGTATTTACTCTGCCGTTCTTCACCTTCACTCCTCGTTCCTCGTCTCTCCTCTTTTCTCTCGTTGCCTGCTTCTCCGTCCCCCCCCCCACCGCCCTCCTCCCCCCTGCCTGCCGCCTCCCAGCCACCCCACCCCCTGACGCATTTCTATAGAAATTATTGCCTGTGGTTACCTTGTACTCTGTGTTAGTAAGTCCACAGCTTGCTGCAGCACTGAGTAGTTTACCCCTATAGCCAGTCAGTGAAGTGGTCCCATGTAAGATAATACTGTTTCCAGGTTACTTCAGCAGAGAGGAATCAACTGAGCACGTGGATGCTCCTTCTATGAGTCATTCCTGCCGAGCAGCACGGGGAGACGGACTGCGCCGCCGCCAGGTGCTACATTGCATGCATCCAATTGTTTAGCACAAACTGTCCTTAAGCACCAACGTCAATGTCAAAGACTGCAGTGGTGTCAAGCGCCAGAACTGCCATTGCAGTGATCCAGTAATGGCCAGAGGTGGTCATCTTCGGGGACGAGTCCCGCTTTTGTCTTGGCGGAGACTACCAAAGAATCCGTGTGTGGAGGCACCGTGGTCAGCACCAAGTGAACGGTTTGTTGTTGCGTGTCACACGTCCAGAAGCCAGGTGTCAATCTGCCTCCACCCCGATTGCACCATCTGCAGGAACTGTGTGAGCATATTTAAGATGCATGGGATGGATGATCACAGGACTCCATTAGGAACCAAAGAATCCGTGTGTGGAGGCACCGTGGTCAGCACCAAGATGAGCGGTTTATTGTCACAACCGTCCGCAAGGGAAGGCCTGTGGTGCCTCTCACTCCAGTCCCTATGGGCACAAGCACCGCAGACCGAAGGAAACTGTGTGTGAACTGCATGGGATGGCTTATTACAGGACACCATTAAGAATGAGGATATCTGGAGTCGTAGTGGGCTTGAGTAGACGATATTCCTGGGCTGAATTTTGTCCCCACTCCAGATAGGAATGTGTGCTTTTAAAATTTGTATTATTTTACAGTAACACGTTTTTGTTTCATCAAATGGCGCTTTATTTCTTTATATGCACAGTGAAAAATTCCCAAATTAATGTCAGTGGTACTCGGTGGGAGCGACAGATGGATGTATTGTAGATACAGACCTCCCCAGCATTTTCTCTGATTCCTTGGTTTTGGTGCAGGTGACCTTGCCTGACTCCTCTAACACCAAACTTGTTGGTTGTGTAATGAGACAGCTGTGAACCAAGCAAAGGCTGATGGGTAGGGCTTATGAGCTGCACTTGGGTGGGAAAAGAAAAAAGGGCCACTCTGGAGAGAGATAGAGAGAGAGATACACACACAGAGGGAGAGGGAATGCATGTGATCTGCTTTTCCTCTTCCTGGATTCAGGGCCAGAGAACTGCGCTTTTGTGCGTCATCCTTTCCCATCATGCTCTTGGGTCTGGTTCACCTGTCAGCACTCCCAGAGACAGAAGGTAACAGGAAACAGCAGATGCCCACCCAACCCTCACCCCCCACCATCAACAATGGTTCATTTTGCTCTTAAAGGAACAGTCTGGAATGACATATGCTGCTTTAGTTTCACACTGGACCTAAACGACTAGCTAACGAGTGATGGAGGCTAATAGCATGTTAGCTGGTTAGCATGTCTGTTTGAGCCAGAATGTGGTGTATCATTTGTGCAGTGCTGAGAATGATCCACCAACCATATCATACCTCTTCTGGGGTGGTTCTGTGGTGGCCCTCACCATTAAAGAACCGTGTATGCAAAGATACAGATGGACTACAGTGTGTAATTGTAGAGCTACAGTGTGCTCCTATATGACTGATCAAATGGCCACTGAGTGTGGAAACAAGGAGGTGTTCTTATGGAAGTGGCTGGTCAGTGACTCTCCTGTATATTGTGATGACCTTCTAGATGCTGGCTATGGTCTCTAGAAGCTTGTGAGGCATGGCTATAGCCACCTGTGACTGAAGCATACCCAACAGTCTGTTATATCTCCATTACCACAACTAACGGCTGTGATTGGATTCGGCATGGACTGGACAAGTTCCTGGATGTAGGGCATGTCAATGTCCAGACACTCATGCTCCCATCATCGAATTGGTCAGTTGGGCCAGATTCGGGGATGCCTTCCCTGGTACAATTCCCTGTAGACTGGGATTTGAGCCACTGCTGGTAGACCTGTATGACCGCACGCTTCCATACACCTGCAGATTCAGCTACTTCCTTCACACTATGGTCTTTGGCCACGCCCAAATGCTCATTTTCCACACATAGATCAAGACATTCCCTGCACTGTAGCACCTCTTCCCAATCTACGGATCCCGTCACGCACACCCTGCAAAGATTTATAGCCCCATTGTCCTTGTGCAGCGCCACCTACAGGAGCCTGAAGTTACTACCACCTTAAACACACATGGTAATTAATTCTTTATCTGGTGAGTTAATGTGGTATGCGTGTACTGTGTTATTTTGTGTTGAGATGTGGGTTTTTATTAGTGGGTTTAGTGTGCGGGTCACCAGCGGTGTGAAGCCTGTGGTTAGTGGTCACTTTTCCCCATTCGTGCTTTGGTATGTATGTTCCTCTTTAGGACTAAACACAGTCCACATCTACAGACATGATTGCCCGGCTCTCAAACCAGTGGAAAAGGGGGCCCGTTCTTAACGGTTCCGATAGATCTTGGGTACCAGCACCAGCTTTGGCACGAGCACCGTCACTTTGTTGGTGGAAAAGAGGTATATGAGGTGAGACCCCCTAATTTTGAAAACTGTGAGTGGTGTAAATGTTGTCATGCTTGTTTCTTTAACAATGACTTGATCATGAGCTAGGCCTAAACCTGGACCCTAGCTAGTATCCCTAGACTAGCAGCTACTTCGAATGGTAGTTAGAAGTACAACCTGCAAGACTGAAGTTACGTGGTAGCGATGAGGGAGAACAGTAAGTGAGGGTCCTCAGTGTGTGTGCTAACGGCTGCTCTGCTAAATGCCAGATTTAATAGAGGTTAAACTGCCACACTACTGTTCACGCTGTACTCTCCCTGCAGCGCAGTACTGCGTGAGTAAGGAACACCGAGTGCACCACCAACCTGGCTGTCAGCATCAAACAGGCAGGTGTCCATCAAACACCTAATACCATACATCAGGATTAAGTGTGCTTGAACACTGAAGACTCATCCAGTCAGAGACGCACAGGATGAGGCGAGTATGCATGCTGATTTAAGTCAGATCTTCAGTCTCACAGGGCTGCAACCATAACCCGGCAACTCCACAACTCCCTCACTGACGGGTCCCTCATCACCCGCTACCATCGGAACACGCAGATCCCTTCCAGCTTGGGCGTGTAGAGTTGAGCTTAAAAGAGCACAGAAGGGCACGGGCCTAGAGAGGGATGAAAGACTGAGAGCGAGGGGGTGGGTGGGGTTTGTTTGTTTGTGCGGAAGAACACAGAAAATGGGTGCCTGTGTGTATTTACTTTCAAGGTTACGTGTTCAGAAGAATCCTAAGCATGCCCAGGAGGTGAATGATACGGAGCGTTTAATGCAGGCTTGGTGGCTCTATGATAAAATCGGGAGTTACGTAAGAGCACGCTGAATCACTGAAAAACACCACAGACTTGGCAGCGAGAGCTCTTGGGGGAGCAGGGCCAGCACTCTAGACTTAGCCAGTACCTGTGGGAATGAGCCTCTGTTTGTGTAGCGTGACAACATGTCCGTACACTCATCCCTGGACAGCGGCAGAATCAGATGCTGAGCTACAGCCTACATGCCGTGTGAGCTGCTTCACATGTCAGAGGCCGACCTTCACTATTCCATATCTAGTACAAAACAGCCATTAAGGACAGGTTACTCATCTTCGTTTCCGAGGAGATCAGCGAGCGATAATGAAAAGCAGGTCAGAAGCAGACTAGGAGGAGAAGGCTTGTGAACCAGCTTCAAGCTGACTTGAGAAAGCCAGTTAACTATGTTTAAATGCCATCATTATGGTGCTATTGACAGCTATGTAGCAGCAGGTGGTTGATAGGCTGTTGCTAGGCAGTTGTTCTGGTGTCCCAGGTGGTAACTATGTATTTGCTATGCCATCAGATGGTTGCTAAGGTGGTGCTAGGCAGTTACCTGGTACCCCAAGTGGTTGCTAAAGTGTTGTTGGTGGTAGCTAAGAAATTATTTGGCCATTGCTTAGGAGTTGCTAGGCCGTTGCTATGGAATCACAGAATGTAGCTGAGGTGTTGTTGAAGAGTTGCCAAGATATTGCAAGGCAGCTGCTGTGGTATCTTAGGTGGTTATTAAGGTGTTGCTAGCTGTTTCTATGGTATCTCCGGTGGTAATTAAGGTGTTGCTAGCTGTGGCCTTGGCAACCCAGCTGGTTGTTAAGTGGTTGCTAAGGTGTTGCTAGGCAGTTGCTATAATGTGCAGCTTATCTGCTAAAATGTTGCTAGACAGTTGTTCTGGTATCCCAGGTGATAGCTAAAGTGATGCTAGCTAGTTGTTATGGTATCCCAGCTGCTAGCTAAGGTGTTGCTAGGTGGTTGCTGTAGAATCTCAGGTGGTAATTAAGGTGTAAATATGGGCAATGGTATCCAAAGTTGTTGCTATGGGGTTGCTACGGTATCCTAGGCATTTACTTAAGTGCTGCCAACACACCACCACCATGTCAGTGTCACTGTAGTACTCAGAAAGATCCACCACCCACATAATACCTACTCTGTGGTGGTCCTGTGGGGGTCCTGACCATTAAAGAACAGGGTAATAAAGCAAACAGAGAAACAGATGGACTACAGTCTGCAACTACAGAACTACAAGGTGCTCCAGTGTGGTTGGCATAATGCCGTAATGAAGGGTGACCTCTGACTGTTTTATAGGACTGTAGGTGTGACCTTCATTATTTCTAGGTCTTTAACCCAGTGACTCATTCATACAGTTCATGTATCCAGGCCAAAATGACCAGGGCACCACTTTTGAGTAGCAATAAACATGCGCTGCGTAAACTCTCAGGTTAAATATTGTCCCAGGCTGTGACGTGAGCTCAGGCTGGGATTGTTTGGCATGAGCTGATTGATTGACTGCTCAGAGTTAATATCAGCAGAGGGGTGGAGAAGGATTACCTCTGTCCACTTCATGGAGTGTCAAGGTTCATCAAGGTCATAGTTCTCCAGCTGGACTGGACATATGGAAAGAACTGCCCACCACTATTCTTTATTAGCAGACTCCCAAAGTCGTCAATGCTTTTTCAGCTTCACCTCTGTCTACGTCTGTGTGGTCCTGGCTTATAACAGGAGTAACTGGGTTGTTAGTGAATTCCGTAAAACAGTTAGAACATGTGACTATAGAACATACACAACTATATATAAGACAAAACTGAGGAGCAGTACAGGCTTCACCCTGCTACTCCTCTTAGTTTTATCCAGCTGTCAACAGAGGAGCTACATTGAAATATAGGCTCTGGTTACTTTTAGCTTTAGTTAATGTCACAACCCGGTCTAGGGTCAGGCCGTGACAAAGACGGAGAGTGGGTTCTCTCCCCAGGCCTCTGCCAGACCAAATACCACAGACCAACTTAAAACCAAAAAAAAAAAAAACTTTTTACAAACTTTATTTGTTAAGTGTTAAAGTGTTGGGGCAGTGTTTTTACTTAAGTGTTAAAATGTTGGGAAAGTGTTTTTTAGTTAAGTGTTAAAGTGTTGGGAAAGTGTTTTTTTGTTAAGTGTTAAAATGTTGGGAAAGTGTTTTTTAGTTAAGTGTTAAAGTGTTGGGGCAGTGTTTTTACTTAAGTGTTAAAATGTTAGGAAAGTGTTTTTTAGTTAAGTGTTAAAGTGTTGGGGAAGTGTTGTTAGTTAAGTGTTAAAATGTTGGGAAAGTGTTTTTTAGTTAAGTGTTAAAGTGTTGGGAAAGTGTTTTTTAGTTAAGTGTTAAAGTGTTGGGAAAGTGTTTTTTTGTTAAGTGTTAAAGTGTTGGGAAAGTGTTTTTTAGTTAAGTGTTAAAGTGTTGGGGCAGTGTTTTTACTTAAGTGTTAAAATGTTAGGAAAGTGTTTTTTAGTTAAGTGTTAAAGTGTTGTGGAAGTGTTGTTAGTTAAGTGTTAAAGTGTTGGGAAAGTGTTTTTTAGTTAAGTGTTAAAGTGTTGGGGCAGTGTTTTTACTTAAGTGTTAAAATGTTAGGAAAGTGTTTTTTAGTTAAGTGTTAAAGTGTTGGGGAAGTGTTGTTAGTTAAGTGTTAAAGTGTTGGGAAAGTGTTTTTAGTTAAGTGTTAAAGTGTTGGGAAAGTGTTTTTACTTAAGTGTTAAAATGTTAGGAAAGTGTTTTTTAGTTAAGTGTTAAAGTGTTGGGGAAGTGTTGTTAGTTAAGTGTTAAAGTGTTGGGAAAGTGTTTTTAGTTAAGTGTTAAAGTGTTGGGAAAGTGTTTTGGTTGAGTGTTAAAAGTGTTGGGAAAGTGTTTTTTAGTTAAGTGTTAAAGTGTTGGGAAAGTGTTTTTTAGTTAAGTGTTAAAGTGTTGGGGAAGTGTTTTTGTAGAGTGTTAAAGTGTTGGGGAAGTGTTTTTTTGTTAAGTGTTAAAGTGTTGGGGAAATGTTTTTTTGTTAATGTTAAGGTGTTGAGGAAGTGTTTTTTTTGTTAATGTTAAAGTGTTGAGGAAGTGTTTTTTTGGTTAATGTTAAAGTGTTGAGAAAGTGTTTTTTTGGCTAAGTATTAAAGTGTTGGGGGAGTGTTTTTTGTTGCGGGTTGAAGTGTTGTTAGTTAAGTGTTAAAGTGTTGGGGGAGTGTTTTTTGTTGAGGGTTGAAGTGTTGTTAGTTAAGTGTTAAAGTGTTGGGGAAGTGTTTTTTGTTAAATGTTAAAGTTTTGGGGAAGTGTTTTTAGTTAAAAGTGTGGGGAAGGGTTTTTTGTTGAGTGTTAAAGTGTTGGGGAAGTGTTGTTAGTTAAGTGTTAAAGTGTTGGGAAAGTGTTTTTAGTTAAGTGTTAAAGTGTTGGGAAAGTGTTTTGGTTGAGTGTTAAAAGTGTTGGGAAAGTGGCCCACAGTTAAGTGTTAAAGTGTTGGGAAAGTGTTTTTTTTAGTTAAGTTGTTTAAAGGACAGGGGAAGTGTTTTTTAGTTAAGTGTTAAAGTGTTGGGGAAGTGTTTTTTTGTTAAGTGTTAAAGTGTTGGGGAAATGTTTTTTTGTTAATGTTAAGGTGTTGAGGAAGTGTTTTTTTTGTTAATGTTAAAGTGTTGAGGAAGTGTTTTTTTGGTTAATGTTAAAGTGTTGAGAAAGTGTTTTTTTGGCTAAGTATTAAAGTGTTGGGGGAGTGTTTTTTGTTGAGGGTTGAAGTGTTGTTAGTTAAGTGTTAAAGTGTTGGGGGAGTGTTTTTTGTTGAGGGTTGAAGTGTTGTTAGTTAAGTGTTAAAGTGTTGGGGAAGTGTTTTTTGTTAAATGTTAAAGTTTTGGGGAAGTGTTTTTAGTTAAAAGTGTGGGGAAGGGTTTTTTGTTGAGTGTTAAAGTGTTGGGGGAGTGTTTTTTGTTGAGGGTTGAAGTGTTGTTAGTTAAGTATTAAAGTGTTGGGGGAGTGTTTTTTGTTGAGGGTTGAAGTGTTGTTAGTTAAGTGTTAAAGTGTTGGGGGAGTGTTTTTTGTTGAGGGTTGAAGTGTTGTTAGTTAAGTGTTAAAGTGTTGGGGAAGTGTTTTTTGTTAAATGTTAAAGTTTTGGGGAAGTGTTTTTAGTTAAAAGTGTGGGGAAGGGTTTTTTGTTGAGTGTTAAAGTGTTGGGGCAGTGTTTTTTTTGGTTAAGTGTTAAAGTGTTAGGCCAGTGTTTTTTTTTTAAGTGTTGAAGTGTTGGAAAACTAACCTCTGGAAAACTAGCCTCATCTCAAATCTGGCCCACATTCCCCTGTTTCATCTGGCCCACATACCCACATGGATTGATGCCACTTGGACAGACCGCCCCGGTTTCAAGACGTGGGCCACATATGCACCAGATTAGTTTTAAACAGGTGGGCCACTTTTGGCTCACTGCTGATTGCCAGTGCCGACAGTGAGCTGAGTAACTGAAGATGCAAAGTCTGCCAGAGTGCTGCTGAGTGATGGATCTCCACTCCTGCCCGGTTCAGTAGAAGAGCGTTTGCTTTACCTGCTATTTGTTCCTGGCCTTATTCTACACCAGTGCGGCACTGGTATCAGAAGTGGAATAGCAAGATGGGTGGCCATATTATTCTACAATGATGGTGCTACACATTTTTCGGTACCACTTTAGAATAAGGCTACTTTTATAAGAAGCTGATGAATGGCTTAAAAGAGTTTACTAATGGTCATAAACATCTTAAAATCATTAATACGCGGTTACAACACATAAATAAGATGGGCATCAGTGACCTGTTGCTAGTCTAACAGTGAACACACCAACTTTCATACTGTTACTGCTCAGATTTTAATGGTGACTGATCTTACTTCATCTTTTTCCATCAGTCATTCAACTCTGTCAGCTTCAATACATTTTCATATACATCATTTGGAGGAGCTCATGTTTGTCCTTTTTATTAATGTGTTATAACTGCTTATTAATACTTTGTAAAGTGTTTATGACCCAGCTGATTAGTCATAATAGCCTATTTTTAAGCCATTTATAAAGGTAGCTTCATTCTAAAGTGGTGCCCATTTGTTCTTCTCGGTCAAAATGATCTGTGTGCTACAGAGACAGGTCGGATTAAAGCACTGGAATATGTATTTGGGTTTCTTTTGCACATTACTGTAAAACCACAGGAGTGACAAAGAACTTGATTAGCTCGTAGCACTAGCATATTTGGTTATAATGCATCCGTCACACCTAACAAACATCACTGGGAGCCTATTAACCCACATGTATTGTAGAAACAATCTCAAACTCTTGTAACTGCTGGTCTCTTGTGATTCAAATTCGAGTCCCTGGGATAAAGCCAGCTGCTCCTTGTGCCTCCAGTGTTCACCGTGCTGTACAAACCTTCGTTGGTATTCCAGAGTTTTTAATGGGCTTTTCTTCTCGAGCTTTTTTGGTCATTGTCATTCTCATTGTGGAATGAGCTTCAGTACTGTATGGATATATTATTGGATCTGTAAGGAGACCACCATTGTGGAAACTCCTCTGAGGTTCATTAGACAAACTAAGTTTTGGCACATGCAGCTGTTTACTTCTCATCTCTGCCTCGTGCCATGGGCTCTGGCATAACCACTCATCATTAGGCTATGTTGTATGAAGAGCAGGCCTGAGGATGAAGGATGGGGGTAGCACATGATTTAGGATGATTTATTTTATCATTCTAACATGTTTACATGTACAGTACATCCATATGGATCCATATACATCCATAAGGAGGCCTACAGAGGCCCTCGGAGTGCGAGTTATGGGCTGTGTCCATGCCTAAGCTGTCTCACCATGTCTTAGAATGGTGTGTCACTGCTCATGCTCATGTCTTAACTGGTACGGTCAGTACAGTATACAGTATTATTGGATCCTAATGGTGTCCTGTGATAATCCATCCCATGCAGCTTGAACATTCTCACACAGTTCCTGCAGAAGGTGCGGTAGAGGTGGAGGTGAAGTGACACCAGGCCTTCTGGACGTGTGACATGTAACAACAAACCGTTCACACTTCACTGACCAGGGTGCCTCTACACATGGATTCGTTGGTCGTCTCCACCAAGACTAAAGCGGGACTCGTCACTGAAGATGACCTGCTGCCATTCTGAGTCACTCCATGACAGTCTGGTACGACACCATTGCAGATTTTGGTGACGGTGACGTGGTGTTAAGGACAGTCGTGGTAACGGTCTGTGTGCATGTAGTCCTGCGTTGTGCAGCCGTCTGCCAGTGATTCGGGCACTAACAGGATGACTCAGGGAAGACACCACTGCTTGCTGAATGTCTGCCATTGTGGTGGTGGGTTCAGTCAGGAACAGCGATGAGGAAAGCTAGCAACTAAATGTACATATTAGAGGTGAAGATGTACAGGGGTTGGACAATGAAACTGAAACACCTGTCATTTTAGTGTGGGAGGTCTCATGGCTAAATTGGACCAGCCTGGTGGCCAATCTTCATTAGTTGCACATTGCACCAGTAAGAGCAGAGTGTGAAGGTTCAGTTAGCAGGTAAGAGCACAGTTCTGCTCAAAATACTGCAATGCACACAGCATTATGGGTGACATACCAGAGTTCAAAAGAGGACAGATTGTTGGTGCACGTCTTGCTGGCGCATCTGTGACCAAGACAGCAAGTCCCTGTGATGTATCAAGAGCCACGGTATCCAGGGTAACGTCAGCATACCACCAAGAAGGACGAACCTCCACCAGCATCACGTAGTGACCTGGCCACTATCCTGCAAGGAGAATGGCTTAAAATCCCTCTGACCACTGTGCAGGACGCAGTATATGTCATTCCCAAGACCAGCTGACGCTGTATTGGCCGCAAAAGGAGGCCCTACACCATACTAATAAATGATTGTGGTCTAAAACCAGGTGTTTCAGTTTCATTGTCCAACCCCTGTAATATTGTGATACATTAAGAGTAGATGTGGTGTATCAGGATATGGACTGGTTCAGACTCTCATCAGTTGGAGCTGTTCAGTGTAAGCCTGTAGAGTCTTTAAGACCACCAACTACATCCATTCATTTCCATCCAAGTATGACTGGTAGTGTAAGGAGTTTACCATAGGGTTAGTTTTCTCATATATGGATCATGTTGCTCTTTACAACAGACTAGGAATGTGCTCAAAGCTGTATCGCTCTGTTTTCCATATTTTAGATGAGGGTTAGGGTCTCAGAGTCAAGGTCCACATTGCACACAGAAAAGAAAGGTCACCATGGCGCCCCCATTTGGAGGGGAGTATACTGAAAAGGGAAATTGAAGTTGGAGCTCCCCCCCCTTTTAATTTGATATCTCTCGCTACCAGAGTCATCTGGAGCTTTGTGCGTGTCGACACCTTCCAGAAACATGTGCTTGAAGATTAGCAGCTGCATGGACTTAGCGGAGGAACACACTCTGCCTCAACCCAAAACAGAGTCATTCCTCTGGCACCCCGCGGCTCTGCACGGAACCCGGCTCTGCACCCCAATGAGCCGAAACTCGGTGGGGGTAAATCCCCCGTCCTGAGAATGTATGCTCAGCCTAAAATAATTACTGCCACATCAACATGTGTTCACAGACGCAGTAACCGAGTTGTATTTGCTCTAAGCTCGACCATTTCACACTTCATAGCCTTCACGCTGCTCTCGTGTGAGGCAGTATGTTTGTTTAAGCTCGGGGATAAAATGTGACCTAATAAAGAGCTGAGATGCAGTTCCTCTCCGCCTGTCGCAAAGGTAACGCCTGTGTGTTTTGGGCCTGCATCTGTTCCTGTCTGCTCCGCCCTGGTAGAAATTCAGCTCTAATTAACTTCCTGCTCAAAATATCTGCATTGCATTATTCAGATCTCTCCCTCTCTCTCTCCCTCTCTCTCTCTCTCCCTCTCCCTCTCTCCCTCTCTCTGTCCCTCTCCCTTTCTCTCTCTAGCTCTCCCTCTCTAGCTTTCCCTCTCTCTCTCTATCTCTCCCTCTCTAGCTTTCCCACTCTCTCTCTCTCCCTCTATCTCTCTCTCTCCCCCCCCTCTCCCTCTCTTTCTCTCTCTCTAGCTCTCCCTCTCTCTCCCTCTCTCTCTCTCCCTCTCTCTCTCTCTCCCTCTCCCTCTTTCCCTCTCTCCCTCTCTCTGTCCCTCTCCCTCTCTCTCTCTCTATCTCTCCCTCTCTAGCTTTCCCACTCTCTCTCTCTCTCCCTCTCTTTCTCTCTCTCTCCCCCTCTCTTTCTCTCTCTCTAGCTCTCCCTCTCTCTTTCTAGCTCTCCCCTCTCTCTCTAGCTCTCTCTCTCTCCCCCTCTCTTTCTCTCTCTCTAGCTCTCCCTCTCTCTCTAGCTCTCCCTCTTTTTCTCTGTCTCTCTTTACTTCCCTCTCTCTCTCTCTCTCTCTCTCTCTCTCTCTCTCTCTCTCTCTCTCTCTCTCTCTCTCTCTCTATATATATATATATATATATATAGAGAGAGAGAGAGCTTTCCCTCTCTTTCTCTCTCCCTCTTTTTCCCTCTCTCTCCCTCTCTTTCTCTCTCTCTAGCACTCCCTCTCTCTCTAGCTCTCCCTCTCTTTCTCTCTCTCTCTTTACTTCCTTCAGTCTCTCTCCCATTCTCTCTCTCTCTCTCTCTCTCTCCCCCTCTCTCTCTCTTTTACATTTCAATTTATCAGGCCTCAGCTACAGGCTGTAAGGCAGAGTTTGGGTGTAGGGATAGAGGAAGGGCTATGGTGACCAACTGACACTACTGTACCCAGAAGGAATCAGCCGTCAGGAATGAAACTAGGTGGGTTGGTTTGTGAGACCTGCAAATGATTTCACACTCAGTCACGCTCTCCTCTGAAAACAGGGACGCTCTCCAGGAGCCAGCAGCGTTAGCAGACTGCTGCATGATGCAGGACTACATGCACACAGACCATTACGACGACTGTCCTTCACACCACGTCTACGTCACCAACAACTGCAATAGTGTCGTGCCAGACTGTCATGAAGTGACTCAGAACGGCAGCAGGTCATCTTCAGTGACGAGTCCTGCTTGTGTCTTGGTGTGGAGATACCATGGTCAATGGTTTGTTGTCACGCATCACAAATCTAGAAGGCCTGATGTCACTCCACCTCCATCCCAACCCAAAATCTGCAGGAACTACGTCAGAATGTTTTTTCACAGTGTAGTTGAAAGACTTTCTATGAATCCTGTTTATAATGCACCATAATTGCCTAAAATACTTAGCATTAGCTTGTTTAATGTCTCGTAAGTAGTTATAATGCCATGCATAGAACTTAATGATGCAAGTGTATGGACATTCCTTATGTCAGGTTTCATAACACCTTATAATATCTGGTTATAAGAGCCGTGTAGACACTAATGCTGCAGTTCATGACTTAATGCAACACCTCATAGAGCTGCATGCCAGGCCATTACAGGCTTTAAGTGAAGTCTGTTTATATTTCATCATTTAAATATTTCATAAATTACATTTCAGTATATTAGACCTCATAGAGCATTATAAGTGGTCTTAAGAGGCTCAAAGTGAGGTGAGACTGTCTAACTGGTCATACAGGACACACGAAGCCTGGCATTATAAAGTTGCATGCTCTTGTTTTATAAAATGTTGTGCATGTAATTACATCTATATAATAATATGTAAGTATTATTGGAGCTTATGCCTGGTGTTATAAGGAATCATGTATGCCTTATAACACCTTATGAATGCATTGCAATGACATTTTGAATACAGGATTCATAGGAAGTGTTACCAGAAGAATATGCTGGTAAGTAAGATGGATTACCATATAAGACGTCTGTGAATTTATAATCTGTGACCTGCATTGTCATTTAAAGACACAGCCTGGCTGTTTTGAGTTATAACCTCTAAATGAAAGCTGAGTAGCATGCATTAGATTTGTGGCTACTGATCCACTTTCTGCCAAATTCAAATAACTGGGTTAAACTGGAGTAAATAAACAACTGAAGTCAAACGTCGGGTCATTTCTCACATTCTCAAAATGCTAAACATCTCTGGCATAGCTTTGGGCAGAAGAGAGCAATCCCTCTGACACCACAAGATTGCTTCAGTCTGGAATCGGTTGAGATGTACTAGCACAGTGGCTTTGGTGTTTCATGTTGACCTTGTGATGGCCTCCAGTGTTCCAGCACTCTGTTATTTCACTCAGCGTTATCAGACTCATCTTTAAACAACACAGCACAAACGTCTCCAGCAAATCAGATAAGTTTAGCCCTCTTTTCAAACCTGAGTCACGGACAGCATGCAGCGGGTTTATCCACCGAGTGCCGTGAACAGAACGAGTAAGACTGCGTAGAGCTTCTCAAAGGGGGCTGGAACTGTAATTCTACCTTATTTACATCACACTGCCGTTACTCTCCAGCGCCCATTCCTCCATCACGTCTTCTAACTCGGGCACACTCCGTCTTCTTTTCCTAAAGCTTCCCCTTCCAGAGTTCAGTTTGAAATGATCAATAAAGTATGATAAATATTTCACAAGGCGGTCAGCAGTCGTCTCCCATCTGCCAGACATGTTTAAAATGAGAAGTCTACCGTCTGCAGTGATTGACAGGTCTCCCTACAGATCAGTATCAGCCCATTACAGGTCCTGATGCTAGGTTGGTTAAGATTCTTCTTGTGCATTCAGACTGCCCTGTTTTTAGTGGGCGTGGTATTCAGAGCCTTTAACGGGGGAGGAGTAAATATTGACCGGATCTATTGAACGTCACTGACTCAATGAAGGTGGTTCAGCTGAAACAGCTGTCCTGAATGGTCACAATGATCTGAGAAACAGATCAGTCTTTGGAATGATTCAATGAAACGCAGCAGTATGGTAGAAATGCTATGGTAGAAACATTGTTCACATCCTGGTTTCTTGGAGGATGTTTAAACTTTGACCTCCATAAAGCATCATTAGTGATAGATTCATTGACTTTGGCTAAGTCTCCTGTAGCTCATATCAGCCTCCAGAGTACTTGTGCACACCCACTTTTGGCTTAGTAAAATGGTCCAGGGGTGTAGAATTAGAGCTAGCTGTGTGCTAATGTCGCTAGTCCCTATAACGGGAACGTCTAGACACAGTCAAAAGAGATTTGGGTGGAAATGTGGCTGGGATTTCTTTTTAAAGAAGAAACAAACTGAGTGTGATATTTCTGAACCAAATCTAGCATGTCTTGAAGCTGGGGCTCAATGTAGACGGCGATGCTTTGCCCATTGTTGGACAAACAAGAAGACATTGGTTAGCCCATGGATTAGCATGGGTGAAAACTCACACCTCAATGAATACTCCCATTATTCATGTAGACGTGTGTTGAGAGAACCCATTAAACAGCTAAACTGCTCTGTTAGCAGTATCGCTAGCTGTTAGCTTGCTAGCTTGTTTTGCTTGTGTTATTAATACATTTACATTGAAGGCATTTAGCAGACGCTCTTATGCAAAACGACTTACAACTGTGCTAAGTGTCTCATCTGAGAGTGTTTCCCACCTGGTACAAGAAGCTTGGAATCTAAAACTGGCCTTGAGCTCAGATGCTGCCCAAAGAGGCATAAGTGCCATACAGCATAAGTGCAATACCTGGCAACCCCAAGCCAGCACTCATACCTAGAGAGAGGAAATGTTAATCTCAGTATATAAGCCAAAACAAAGCATTACAATAATTACATCTATTTGTGTTTATGTAGGTGTGTTTTGAGAGAACACATTAAACAGCTATGTTAGCAACATGATAGCTAGCTGTTAGCTAGATGTTAACTCTCAGATTAGTGTTTAATAGTCGGTGTATCCTTGTTTCTCTATGAAATAGCTACATTGCAACACCAAGATTTTAATAAGTTGTGTGTTTCCTTGCTACAATATGATGTCTGACCCTGCAGAACTGTATTATACTGTGTAGTGGCATCCTGCTACTGGGTCACTCTTCCGTGGATGCCCCGGAAGTGTGTCTATACAGAGCAGCCATGCATACTGGCTCCCAGGAGGAGAGATACCTCAGGGTGAAAGTAATGCTGTTGTGGAAGTTACATGTGCTACAGTGTTACGTATGGTTGCTTGCCATCAGTTGGAGATATATGGCTGTCGATCATCAGCCATTCTCTGCCCTGTTTCAGTTAGTGTTTGCACAGGTTACCCCCTGCTACTGCGTTCGATACAGGAGCATGGTGGGGTTCCAGGTTGGGATAGCTCACCCTCAGTGGCATAGAGAGGTGTGGCGCTGCCATGAGACAGACAGCGGAGAGGCCCAAGCCTGGCAAAGGACTGCGGGCGAAGAAGAAGCATGGCATGGATGGTGGAGATGGCAGAAGAAGAAACGTGCTAAGGCTTGTCAACAGATACCAGCAAGATGACAGCAAAACCAGCGAGGGCATGGGGGACATGTGTGTGCGTGTGTGTGGGGGGTATCCCCGTGTACCCCAGGGACTCTGATGGGTAACCTCTGAAGATGGGGGGGCACTTTGTCTGCAATAACAGCAGGCCTGTAGCAGGATGCTTCAGAGAGACTCAGGGTGAAAACAATGTTGTTGGTGTGTGTGTGTTACATGGACCTATGGCTGCTGATGCCCAACTACGCTCGGTCCCATTCAGTTAGCCCTCTCAGCTGAACACTTCCTGGCTGTCATGTTCAATATTAGAGCATTAATTTATAGCCCCATGTTTCCTGTGCCGCCTTCCGCCTATATGCCACAGTGTTTTCTATCACTACATAGAAGAAATACAGTGCCTCCTTTATTGTTGGATGCAGAAAGATGAACTTGTATGCATATGTGCCAACACTGTAGGAATAAAACACTGTACACTCATCATCCAAAGAGTAGCAGCACCCAGAAGGAGGTGTGGGATTGCAGTGCTACTGGGACGGAAGATAAAGGTCACCAGGATCAATAACTGATGATAGATTTAGACTCATATGATCAATATTTATTGAGCTACACATACAGAAGTCTGTCTCTCAGTATGGCGGCGTCGGCTGACATTGACGTGGTGTTATGGACGGATGCCGTTACTGTCTCTGTGCATGTAGTCCAGCGTTGTGCAATGCTGGTGGCACTAACAGGAAACTTGCGGAGGGCATCACTGCTCACTGAATGTACACATTGTGGCTGTTGGGTCAGTCAGGTTGTAAAGGTGAAAAGGTGCGGTGCAGGAGCCAGACACGGGAAAAGGCACTGGTCCCGGGACTTTCTGAAAATACACACCCAGGACACACTGCATGCGGGGTAGAAGTGGCGTTTATTGGCTCAAGTAACCACACATCTCACCATTACTGTCCGGAGTAACTTAGAAGCCGCTGCATCAGACGGGAGGCTAGGCTACAACTAGCTCCTTGGTCCCGCGCAAAGAGCTACAGCTCAGCGTGCATGCGCAATAGTCAAGTGCACGTAATCAACCGTTACAAGGTACAGCAATAAATCGGGATACGTCAATCCTACCCACAACTCCTGTCACACCTGTTGGTTGATTCCTGCCGCGTGGAGCTATTCATGCAACTCATTTGTGCTACTGTGAGTCTTATATGTTGTTATGGGGTAGGTTGTCTGGGATTCCTCTTTAATGGCAACATGGAACATGTGGCTAGAAGTGACCCGGCTGCTATACCAGCTATACTCATTCTGATGATGAGTGTATATCCAATTTTGTTGTTATTCTACATTGTGCTCTTTATGGGCCGACAGAAACAGTCCAACATTATTTGGAATACAATCTCTTTCCATTACCAATATGGAGATACGCTTCGACACCACTGATATGCTTTCTTGCCTAAAATGGTCAAAGCCAAAGAAGAACAAATCAAATTAAATCAAATCACTTTTATTGTCACGTCACATTTTCACAGGTGTGAAGGTGAGTGAAACGCAAGGTGCGTAGTCCCTTACAGTACTTCAATACACACATATACATTAGACAATAAATATAAACATTACTAAGCACAAAATCTATGTTTATACTAATATACAGTTTTATATATAGTGAGGAAAATAAGTATAAGTGAACACCCTGCGACTTTGCAAGTTCTCCCACTTAGAAATCATAGAGGGGTCTGAAATTTTCATTTCAGCTCTTTGGTCTTAGCCATGTTAGTAGTTGGAGACTTACTGATTGTGTGGGGTGGACAGGTGTCTTTATGCAGCTCATGACCTCAAACAGGTGCTTCTAATTTAGAATAATAAGTGGGGTGGAGGTGGGAGGTGGAGTTTTTAGAGGCGGACTAACAGGTCTTTGAGGGCCAGAATTTTTGCTGATTGGCAGGTGTTCAAATACTTATTTGCAGCAGTAACACACAAATAAATTATTAAAAAATCATACATTGTGATTTTCGGATTTTTTTTTTAGGTTATGTCTCGCACAGTGGACATGCACCTAAGATTAAAATTTCAGACCCCTCTATGATTTCTAAGTGGGAGAATTTGCAAAGTCGCAGGGTGTTCAAATACTTATTTTCCTCACTATAACAGTAATATAAAGTTATGAATAAAAAAAACTGATACATCCAGATGTACACATTTCCATATAGCACTATGGTAAGGCTGAAGTAGATAAGAGGTAGATGAGAGATGCAGGGAATATACAGGGCATAGAATATTGATATATATATATATATATATATATATATATATATATATATATATATATATACATGAACTACAGGTATACAAAAAAAGAGAAGCTCGTGGCACAAAGAGCCCCATATCACTGGTACACTAAAAGGTTAAGGGGTTAGAGACACTTGTACACACATATTAGGTTAGAGGCAGGATATAGTAAAGGCTGGAAGTGGAGCTAGTCTCAGACACGCCCCTCCATAAATATCCCTTATAAAAAAGGAAGCCTTCACCTGCTGGCTATTAATGGCAGTGCTGCCGCTGCTGCTGTGAGTTCCTGTTCCAGCCCGCTCCGAATCAGCAGCTCGTTAATCTTTAGATGAATACATCACCCCGGTTCTGTCTGAGCCTGCGCTGCTCTGAAGGGCTTTTTAGGGAACAGTACTCCATCATCTCGCTCATCCTTAATTATTTGCACCGCTGCTTCAGCTGCTTTGTCACTGTTTGTCCAGAAGAATGTGTTGTAGCTTGTCATCAGTGGACATAAAAGGCCTGTTTCGGTTCGTAGTAGCGTCTGAGCAGTGCAAGTCTTTTTTGTTTTCCTTTTATTGCTTCCTTATAAAGGAACCATGCTCCTCTGCACGCACTCCACTTGCCTTTTCTGCTCAAGCCATGCTGCTAGCTCCCGCTCTACAGTGTGTAGCTCACATGAGGTAAACACACTGACATCTCAAACACGCATCTGAGCATGACAGCCACTGCAGCTCAGAGCGGGACCGATGGCATGCATACATGAAATGCATACAGATGCACATAAACAAACATGCTGAGCTAAATCCATCACTTTGCTGGTAATTACAGACATGCATATGAAGGGCAACTCCACCAATTTTCTAGATTTCTGCATAATTGCATCATTAAGGTGTAAACATTATCCAGAGTGGTTTGATGTGAACTGCTCAGTATTGTTCACAGTGGTGGTGAATGGTACCAGACCTCTGGAGTGTTTAATCCTCTAAGACTAACCCAACAAGAGGCTATTTCTATTAGGTGGCATTTTATTTACTCCTTCCTGTTTACAATGCAATTGTTAATTTCTATTTTTTTTTTATTATTATTCCTATTCAGTTTTTGAAACCCCTCAGGAATACGTTGCCTGGTGCCCGAGACAGTGCTTCACAATAAGTCGGAGATCAGCTTTTGGCTTTAGATGTGTTCCTGCTTTTCTGGTTTCTCTCTTTCCTTTAGCCTGTTGGAGCTTTACGTGCATGGAAACGTTCTGCAGGTTCTAAATCCCAGAGTACACGTCAGGCGGAGAAACTCTCTCCCACAGAAACTGCTTTTCTCAGCTGCCTGAAACACCTCACTGGAATTCCAGCCCTTTCTCTGTTACACAGTGACATCATCTGGTAACACAGTCCTTATTGCCCACCTGCCAGCAAGCTTAGTATACCCTCATGCAACACACAGAGGGCCAAACCAGTAAAAACGGACCCCTCTAAAACATCCTGGTTACAATGTCTACCGCTTAGTCCGCCTAATCTGTCTCTGTCTCTCTCTTTCCTTCTTTCTCTCTTTCCTTCCTCTTCTTTGTTAAGCACTGGAATGACATTTCTCCGGAGCGATCACATCAGAACCCTCAGAGCGGCTAGGGGCACCTGAGCATCAGCGCCACTGTGGGTCTCCTGCCCTGTTTCTGCAGTTCATCACCCAGCATGACCACAACCTCTACACTGACCAGCGTCTGGCTCTGATCATGAACTCTATCTATGGGTCGGCTCCACCTGTGCTGTTACTCTGTCCTGGACTAATCAGACTGGATCTAATCAGACTGGATCTAATAGATGTTCTAAGCTCCTCCTCCTGTCAGTTCTGTCTTTCTCTTCATCCGGGATCGACCTGACGAGGACGGGTTCCGCCCTTGAGCCTGATTCCTCTCGAGGTTTCTTCCTCACTCAGGGGAGTTTTTCCTCACCACTGTCACCTCAGGCTTGCTCAAGGGGGGCTTGGACCCCCCACCCCTATGTCTGTACACTAACTCAGTGTTTTTCTTTTTATAACAAACTGATTTTCTGTAAGGCTGCTTTGAGACAACGTTGGTTGTTATTAGGCTCTATACAAATAAATATCGATTGATTGATTGATTGATTGATTGATTGATACTCCAAGAACTGATCTAGCAGAACCAACACCATTGTAGCCAGAGCAGTATAAGAGAGGCATTTGTAGTAAGACAGCAGTAGGATGGCAGTTTAACAATTAGAGCAGAGTAGGCAAGCTGACCAATCAGATCACACTACACTCATCAGGAGGCGGGGCTTAAAGATGCAGTATGTTTCAGATAGAGAGTGAATAGGGATGTACAGTATGAGGACAAACATTGTGGTTTGGGAAAACTGAGGCAGGTTATTCCACTCAAGACTCATGGAGGTTCATGGAGGAAGCATGAACGAATCATGACAATGAGCAAAATCGGTTCCCTTTAAATGTAGGCGTGGCTGAGAGCTACATCTGCTTCTCAGATATACCACTATTGCACCATCATCAGCAAATGCAAACTCACATGCAGGTTCACCGCCCTTCTGGATCTCATATAGAATGGCTATATTGGACTTTACAGGCCCTCCCCCTTCCTATTTGCACCATGGTGAAGAAATCTGAGCTGGTAATTCCCATCCAGTCACTAATTTTAACACAAGATACAGGAAGTATGGGAATAATGATACAGAAAACCTAATTACAACCACCAGTAACTGTGTCATCCATTTATAGATCAAACAAAAGCAGTGCATTCCTGCGTTCCTTTACTTGCACAGAGTGAGACAGATCGGGGAGACACTTTTTGATGTGTGCTGAAAAGTCTGCGCTCTGGGTGGCAGATTGAACCCCAGCCAAAACCCTAACCAAACCTCATTAGCCGGATTTCTGGGTTATTTGGACTGACAACAACAATGCGGTTTTGTCACTGTGTACTTTGATGATGACATGTTGCCCTTGACATGGAGGAGGCCATTACTGCATTCTGCAACGGAGGGCAAGAGGGGAAATGGCAGGCAGATGAAATTAAGCCAGGCTCAGATGACGAAAACCGTCTCTCAATCCCTACAGTCCGTGCTCGTCTGCCTCATCTGCCTGGCTCTCGCTGTAAGTTCCTGAAGCAGTCAGAGGTGAGATGTGGGGTAAGTGCAGGTCTAACAATGTGCACACAACACCGCACTCCTGCTGATTGCTCCTAATCTGAGCTAGGTACAGGTTGCATCAGAACTCCAGGACCAGGACAATGATGGATTGCTTTTAGCCCTTAGGCCTAAATAACAAGGGTAACACCTGCATCGTGTTCCAGGCTGTTTGCGAGACCTGTACACTATTATTCAGTAGGTCTATATATATATATATTTATATATATATATATCTATATATATATATCTATATGTATAGACCTACTGAATAGTAGTGTACAGGTTGCACACAAGACCTCTGACCCAACGGCTACGATTGTGGACATTCAGCAAACACTGATGTCCTCCATGAGTCTTCCTGTTAGTGCCAGCATCACTGGCAGACGGCTACACCACGCAGGACTACATGCACGCAGACCGCTATGACGACCGTCCTTAACACCATGTCACCGTCACCAAAGACTGCAATGGTGTCGTGCCAGACTGTCATAAAATAAGATAATCCTTTATTAATCCCAGAGTGGGGAAATTTACAGTGAGTCATGGAGTGACTCAAAATGGCAGTGCATCATCTTCAGTGACGAGTCCCACTTCTCTCTTGGTGGACACGACCAACGAGTCCATGTGCGGAGGCACCGTGGTCAGCACCAAGATGAACGGTTTGCTGACAAACGTCCAGAAGGCCTGGTGTCTCTCCATCTCCACCCCTACCGCACCATCTGCAGGACCTGTGTGAGGATACTCAAAGCTGCATGGGATGGATTATCACAGGACACCATTAGGAACATCTACAACTGTATGCCGAGACGTCTGGCACATCATACTGAGAGACAGACTTCTGTAGGCGTAGCTCAATAAATATTGTCTATATCAGTCTAAATTCTCTGTGTGTCCTGAGTGATGAATAAAGCTGTGGATGATTCTGTAATAACTGAGAAATTAAGGTAAATTAAAATTTGAGGCCAAATCCTTGACGAGAAATTAAAGCTGACATCTATAAATAGAAACTGATGTACAGTTTTCTCTTTTCTCATTGTTTGACCAGATGATCCAAGCTCTCAGTACACATGAGTGTAAAAGCTGGAGAACCAGAGTAAATGCAATTAGCTTATGTGCTGGCGGGGGGTCTGCAGGGACTTTCCACCATAACAACAACTACACAGGCTCAGCCCCACGAGGCCTAGGCAGACGACAGCAGTACGCTGCGGTGCACATGTGCGTTAGAGGAATCTGAGCGATTTAGCTGCTGTTGGGACACAATAATCTGGCACGTGAGGAAGAAAGAAGCTTGCTGAATGGAAGGAAGGAGAGCGGAGCAGAGACAGGAAGTCAATCAGCCTGAGGAGGAGACGCGCTGAAGCACTATCCTGACTATTCTTTCTCTGTCTGTCTCACACACACACACACACACACACACACACACACCAACACACACACAGGGGACTTTGCCTGGATGGTTTGTGTATGTGTGTATGGGTAGATAAACAGAGAGAGAGAGAGAGAGAGGGGGGGAGAGGGAGGAAGAGAGAGAGAGGGAGAGAGAGAGAGAGAGAGAGAGAGGGAGAGGGAGAGAGAGAGAGGGAAAGAGAGGGACAGAGCGAAAGAGAGGAAGAGAGAGAGAGAGAGAGAGAGAGAGAGAGAGGGAGGGAGAGAGGGAGAGGGAGAGAGGGAGAGAGGGAGAGAGAGAGAGGGAAAGAGAGGGAGAGAGAGAAAGAGAGGAAGAGAGAGAGAGAGAGAGAGAGGGAGAGGGAGAGGGAGAGAGAGAGGGAGAGAGAGAGAAAGAGAGAGAGAGAGGGAGAAAGAGAGAGAGAGGAAAAGAAAGGGAGGGAGAGAGAGAGGGAGAGAGAGAGAGGGAGAGGGAGAGAGAGAGAGAGAGAGAGAGAGAGAGAGAGAGAGAGAGAGAGAGAGAGGGAGAGGGAGAGAGAGGGGGAGAGAGAGAGAGAAAGAGGGAGTGAGGGGGAGAGAGAGAGAGAAAGAGAGAGAGAGAAAGAGAGAGAGGGAGAGAGGGAGAGAGAGAGAGAGAGAGAGAGAGAGGGAGAGGGAGAGAGAGAGAGAGAGAGAGAGAGAGATAGAGGAAGGGAGAGAGAGAGAGAGAGAGAGAGAGAGGGAGGAAGAAAGAGAGAGGTGTAGTTTTGTATGGAGCTGCATGTGTGGCTCTCTGCCTGATGAATGCTCATGTCACAGCACATTAAAGGACTTTTGTATACAGGCTTGCTATTATTATGGCTTTGTAATTTATGGAAGAATACCATGGAGAGGCATTTGAACCTCATTCAAGGCCAGTTCCAGGGTTTTGGTGGTCCTCAGCAGGATTTGTAAAGCCCCCTCATTTTACTAGCTAATGTACAGTAAAATTAGAGGCTAACTAATTACAGTCCTCTTGTTAAGACATGGTGCATTGACCTTGTGTCCAGGTCAAAGTCTCTTCTGTGCCAGCTGAGCCTCTCATCTTTTCTCATGCCGCGGTGCTGTTGTCCTTGTTGTTTGGGCAGATCCGCTGTTTGGATAGATCTGACCTCTGTATGTATGGCTATAGTTCACAAGGTAAGTTAGAATTCTTAAAATGAAGAAAAGCAGTATTTGGCATCTGTCTATGAGATCAAACATTAGCATCATTAGATAAACATAATCGACACCCACTGGCAAAAGCCCTTTGCAGTAGGGTTGCCACCCGTCCCATAAAATATAGAATCGTCCTTTATTTCACAATTAAATGTTGCATCCTGTATTAAACCAATACAGGACGCGATGGCTCGGTATTTCCATAAGTGGTTGGTGTAGCTCAGTGGGTAACACCACTACGCAGGGTGCCACCTCTACATGTGGGAGACTGGGGTTCGAATCCCGGTCTGGGTGACTATGCTGAGCTACACCAATAAGAGTCGTTAGGCAAGACTCCTAACACTACGTTGGCCCACCTGTAATCATTAACCTTGTAAGTCGCTCTGAGCGTCAGCTAAATGCCATAAATGTAAAGTGTTTGTAAATTTGTTCTGTAGTTCTGTAAATGTCCGATACACACATAAATGATCACAATCTCTCTCAACAGCCCCCCTGGGCAAAGTTCAATACGGAAAGCGCTTTGTTCCATATTACTGTAAATGTCCAATTGATCGCCCTACCCCCACCCCGGAATCAGATCTTTTTGCAGACCCCCTTGCGATAAGCTAAGGATTGAATAAGGTGAATCTTGCTATGAACCCACATCTTCATGTTTTTGGTCGTCAGGCTTACTGGTCAGATAAGGGCTGATGTAGATAGCTAGCTAACCATGCGTTCACACTAGCAGGCTTCAAGTTTCTTACATGGCCCCAGTTTGTCTCTCTTGGGAGTGTGTTCAAGGCTGCTCACATCGTCACATATGGGAGTGTATGAGGTCCAGGAAAGCTAGCTAGTTATGAAAGCACCTATTATTATTGATGAAGGTATTTGAATGGAAACCACACTGCTTTTATCTGTGGCTAGCTTTATTGGCTAGTTAGCATGCTGGCTCACCTAGCTAGCTAGGTGCCCCCATGTCTATGTTTGGTCCAGAGAATTTTTTGGAGCCAGTCGTTTACAATGTCGCTTAACCGCATCATAAGTCCATTTGTTGCTTGTCGATTTGTCACCCTGTTACTTGGAAGATGTGGGTTCATAGCGAGAAACACCCCTTATGAAACGATAATATATGGCAATGTATTGGAAAATATAGTGCAATATATTAAATAATACAATGTCATATATGGGAAACAAGTGCATATATTGTGCATATATTTATATAGTGATAAATATATTACAATATGTTGTATAATACATAAGGAATTGCTGCTTTTCATATATTGTATGTATGGTAGTATAATATATATTTACTTATATATTGTGATATATTTCATTTTATATGTAAATAGTTTTATATATGTGAAAATATATACATACTGTATATTGCCACATGTATGTATGAAAATATTCTCACATATGTAAAACTATATATATTATCATATATGCAAACACATATGATGTCTATTAAAATGAAATATATTACAATATATAAGTAAATATATATAATACTACCATACATACAATATATGAAAAGCGGCAATTCCTTATGTATTATACAACATATTGTAATATATTTATCACTATATAAATATATGCAAAATATATGCACTTGTTTCCCATATATGACATTGTATTATTTAATATATTGCACTATATTTTCCAATACATTGCCATATATTATCGTTTCATAAGGGACCTGATAAAACCCTAATGTGATGGGTACTCACATAGGGCCAGTTGGGCTTATACCAGAGAGTGCCACCTTCGCTAGATGCTAGCTAATGTTAAAGCCCACTGGCAAAATTCCAATCTATCATCAACTGCAGCCCTTTCCCCTTCTCTGCCTCCTCACGGTAAGTGGTAGGACAACGCCGGAGTCGTTTTTGATCCTAGTCAAACAAGGGTCACAGCATGAGGGCCTCAGGCAACACTTGGCTGAGTACAGGTTTCAGGTTTCAGGTTTATTTGCCATTTGCTCAGAATGCCAGGACATTTATGATTTGAAACATTTGTGGTGAGGCTCAGGTTAATCATCTACAGCAGGGTGGCATTAATATACATACTAACCAAACATAATATATTATACAGAGACAGGAGGTTCTGTGTAGGAATTCTCTGGTACGTCCAATATGTTAGGCTGGGATAATCTGCGAGAGAGAAGGAAGATCAGTGATATCGTCTACAGCAGTGATATGATATATTAATAATAATAAAGTGTCAGAGTGAAATGGTATTAGTGAAAGGCCCACAGCTTGTTCAGGAACCTGATAGCCTGTGGGTAGAAACTGTTCATTAGCCGGTTTGCTCTAGACTGGATGCTGCGGTACCTCCTGCCTGATGGCAGTAAGGTGAACGGGCCGTGTGCTGAGCGGCTACTGTCCAACAGGATCTTATAGATTTTATGGATTTTCCCCAGTAGAGGCTTTGACTTGGACGTCTTCACCAGTGGACTGGAGCTGAAGGACTTTATACCCTTTTAACCCTCAATGGTGTGAAAAGGCTCACAGGTTCCATCATTGTGGTTTGCTTTGGGGTTTTGAAGGTGTGTTGGGATCCATAAATGTCTACTACCTCACACATACCATCAGACTTAACCACCAGGTGACAACCCCAAACTATGAAGACGTAAACACACACAGTCTGAGTATCTGAACCTGGCTTTACCGTGAGAGTTGCTAAACACTGTTGTGAAACAGGTTAACTTTGTCTTGAGTTTGTCAGAGAGCATGTAAGCCGGCTTCGTTAGACAGACTCCAGATCCACTACGTCTAGTTGTCGAACTACAAGCCAAAACAAAAGAGGAGTAATGTGCACAGCAGACCATACTTTACCTGTTCTTCTTTGTTTAACAGCTCCAGCCATTAGTCAGTTAGTAACCAGAGCTGACGCTGACCCTACTCCCTAAAGCACCACCAGCATAAATGCTAATGTTTACTCCCATATATTCCCAATAACTTGTATCCATGCATATGGACAATTATCTCAGCTCCACTGAGCTTATAGGAGCACTCTGTAGTACTACAGGTACAGACTGTAGTCACTCTGTTTCTCTCTATGCTTTATAACCCTGTTCTTTAGTCTGGACCCCCACAGGACCACCACAGAGCAGGTATTATGTGGGTGGGTGGTGGATCATTCTCAGCACTGCAGTGACACTGACTCTGCCCACAGGACTCTGTAGGCTGGATAGTTTTGGTTGGTGGATTCTTAGTCCAGAAGTGACACTGATCAGACCACCAGCACAAGTTCCTGGATGTAGGCCACATCAATGTTCAGTTGGGCCAGATTTGGTAGATGCCTTCCCTGACACCATTCCGATTAGAATTCCCTGTAGACTGGGATTGTAGCCACTGCTGGTAGACCCGTATGACCGCACGCTTCCATACACCTGCAGACTCAGCTACTTCCTTCACACTATGGTCTTTGGCCACGCCCACATGCAGTCCCTCCTTTTAGCCAATCATTAACATCTGCTCTGGAGCGTTTACCACACATGGAACGAGACCTTCACTGCACTGTAGCACCTCTCAAGTTTTGTTGGGACAGCAGTTAAATTCCTTTTTCTAATTCTTTTAAAAATAGGCCTCTTAATTAAACTTTGCTGGGACATATGGTTCTAGGGAAATCCATTAATTAGTATGGAATTTTGCAGGATTATGCAGAAGTTCTTTAGGGAACCAACAGTGGCTCATCCATGGCATCGCTCCAGATATCTCCTTGTGGCACCTTTATTTTTAATAGTGTAAAGTGGTTTTCTCACTTCCTTAATTGTATGTGCTCTCTGCTTGCCTTGGTCTTAATCCAGCCTGAACTTCTGCACTCATCACACGTTTACTCCCTCAGTTGCCTCTCACTGTGCTCAGGGGGTTTCAGCATGACCATCTCCTGATGTGTGAAGGCTTGCTTTTCAGCAGTCATGCCCGCTCTTTGGCACCCATCACTGTAGAAGTGTTTTCCCAGCTCAGACTGTGCAGGCCAAGGTGTGCGGTTCTGTTCTGATGCGTGCGTCTCTGGCATTAAGTCCACGCGTGACCGGACGCAGGTGTGTTTGTGTTACGCAACCTACCAGTGTCAACATCTCCCAGAGCCAGCCGGCCCATTTTGGGGGGATACGTGAATGTGTAAATGTGCCTGTGGATGTTCAGGTGAACTACACTCATCATCACAACAATAGCTGCACCAGAAGGAGGTGTGGGAGTGCGGTGCTGTTGGGATGGAAGATAAAGGTGACCAGGATCAATAACTGATGATACATTTAGACTGATATGATCAATATTTATTGAGCTACACATACAGAAGTCTGTCTCTCAGTATGGCGCTGGTCCACCATGTTTGCTAACCCAACAAGCCAGACGTCTCGGCATGGAGTTGTAGAGGTTCCTAATGGAGTCCTGTGATAATCCATCCCATGCAGCTTAAATATCCTCACACAGGTCCTGCAGATTGTGTGGTAGGGTTGGAGTGGTTCTGGCATGTCTACTATCATCCCACACATTTGCAGTCAGGGATAGGTCTGGCGATGCATCAGGCCATGGCACAGTATCTGCATGTTCAACAGGCTCTTGAGACTGCAGCCATATGCGTATGAGCATTGTGCGGTTGGAATAGCGTACCGGAGTGTGTGGAAGAGGAGGTGACACTGGTTACAGGACCTCATTAGGGTAACCTTGGGCTGTCAAAGTGCTTGTAATGAAGACCAAAGGTGATCTGGCATCATAGGAAATTGCATCCCACACAGTGACACCAGACTATCTGGACATGTGACATGTGACAACAAACCGTTTGCCATTTTTGCTGGCCACGGTGCCTCCACACACGGATTTGTTGATTGTCTCCACCCAAGACAATAGAGTAACTCGTTGCTGAAGATGACCCGCAGTTGAGTCACTCTGTCTGGCACATGATGTGGTGTTAAGGGTGTCGTAACGGTCTGTGTGCATGTAGTCTTGTGTCAGCTGTCTGCCAATGGGGGCATCACTGCTTGGTGAATGTCAGCAGTGGTGGCCTATGGGTGTATTCTCGTTTGTTGTCAGTGGTGCTCTCACTAACAGTTGTATTGGTAACTGGGCGATCTACCAAGTATTCAGGTTAGGGTTAAAAGGGTTAAGATTGAGAGAGCAAGAGGAAGAGAGGCAGAAAGAAAGAGAGAATGCAAGAAAAACAAAGAAAGAGAAAGAGACAAATAGATAGACAAAGAAAGAGTATAAGAGAGATATAAAAAGAGGGAAAGAAAGAGAGTGTGAGGGAGAGTGAAAAGAATGAAAGACAGAGAGGGACAGAAAGAGAGAGTGAATGCAAATGGGAGTAAAAGTAAAAGAAAGAGAGACAGACAGTGAGAGAGAGAAAGGAAGAGTGAAACAGAGAGACAGAGTGAGAGAGAATACAAGACAGAGAGAGGGGCAGAAAGAGTAAAAGAGAAAAAGAAACAGAGCGTAAAAGGAAAACAGAAAGAGAAATATAGAAAAGAAAGAGAATAAGGGAAAGAGAAACTAATAAAAGAGAGAGAGATGCAAAGAAAGAAAGAAAGAAAGAGAGGCAGACAGAGAGAAAGAGAGAGGTAGAGAGAGAGAGAGAGAGAGAGAGAGAGAGAGAGAGAGAGAGAGAGAGAGAGAGAGAGAGAGAGAATGCAAGACAGAGAGGGAGAGAGAGAGTAAAAGAGAGAAAGGAAAATAAAGAAAGAGAGAGAAAGAGTGAGAGTGAAAGAGAGAAATAAAAGAGGGAAAGAAAGATTGAGAGGGAAGGGGAAAGACAGAGAAAGAAAGAGAGTAAGTGCAAGAGAGAGACAGAGTAAGGGACAGAGAGCTGTGGAGCAGCTCTAGGCCTAGCATATAGCCATGCAGCTCCTATGCTGACAGATGGAGTGTGTGTCTGGTTGTGTGTGGACTGCAGCGATGCAGGATGTGTGGATGAGCGTGCAGTATCTGTGTGTGCAGAGAGGAGTGGACATGTCAAAGCAACGCATGGCAGCAGACACACAGGCGAAAATCTCACTGACAGCGCCCAGCCTTTACTGAAGGTCACCAGGAAAACACGAGCGACGAGTAGAAACGAGGTCAGACAACAGACAGAAGCCACCAGGTCACAAGCTGGAGAAGACAGAGGGACAGGTGGACACTTTAGACTCACTGGAGCTAAGAAAGAGTCCTCAGTGAATACAGGACAGTCGTCAAAGGACTTCCAGTGGTAATGGAAATGTAAGGAACTGGGTCAGGAACATGCTGCTCGAGCCCCTTTCTACAGGAGCCCCTAGCGGACGCTCTGACAGGCAGTACCTATGGCATTTTACGATCGTGAGGGTGTTGCTAGATGGTTGCTATGGAATTCCAGCTGGCTCCTTCTGCATCCCAGGTGCTTGTCCTGCTATGGTGTCCCATTTGGTGGATAAGGTGTTGTTTAGTGATTTCTAGGGTATCCAAGAATCTTGTGAAGTGGTTAGTAGCATGTTGCTAGGTGACTGCTACGGTATCCCAACTGGTTGCTAGCATGTCTCTAGGTGGTCGATGTGGTATATCTGCCCATATACACTTCTGGTCTTCTACACTTCCATTCATGTATAGACTTCCATTCGTTCTCCTTAACCTTATACTAGAACCTTAACTAGAACTTCTGCAACCCTAATCAAAACCATAACCCTAACCCTAATCCTATACATAGCCTAACCTTAACCCTAACCCTAATCCTATACATAGCCTAGCCTTAAACCTAACCTTAACCTTAACCCCAGTTTTAACCTTATCCCAACCTTAGCTTAGTAAAACACGGTTCACCTATAGGGATGAAGATGTTTACGTTACGTTTTGTAAACCATACATATTTCCTTCAACTTTACTGCAGATGAAGGACACAGATCAGCCGAGAGACCCCCAAATGGGGGGGAAATAGCTGAACGTGGCTGTCGTGAAAGGGAGGTTACAAAAGGGTCCATGTTTATCTTTTTTATTCAACAACATCTGAAAGCCACAGAGAGCTATGAGCTAAGTCTGTTCCCCTTCATAACACGTTCACTGTTATCTCCTGCTATTTATTTCATTATCACCAGATATCAAATGTTGTTTTCTTGAGATAACAGGCTGATTTTCTCAAGATCCTGAGATAACAAGCGCTGTTTTCCTAAGATAACGACATTATTTGAAGTAATGAATAATAAACATGTTGTTTTCTCTTCTAAACCTGCTGCTGATACCAAACACAGAACACTGACTCAACACAGTGCTACAGGGCTATCAGTAGGATGAATTAAGCCCTACAGTCATCTAATGAGACCTAGGGTAACATGCTAGGTCACAATTCTAACAGACTCCGAAGAATTGCTCCTTCATCCGTTCATTCATGTTTGTATTCTATACACCTGTGTTGAACGAAGTACACAAACAATGTACTTGAGTTAAAGTAGAGATACCCAAGGTAAACTCCTCCTCCTGTGTCAGTAGAAGTCCCTCCCTTTAGACCTCCACTGGAGTAACAGTACTAAAGTATGTACCTTCAGATGTACTTAAGTATGGAGAGTAACAGTACTAAAGTATGTACCTTCATATTTACTGAAGTATGGAGAGTAACAGTACTAAAGTATGTACCTTTAGATGTACTTAAGTATGGAGAGTAACAGTACTGAAGTATGTACCTCCAGGTGTACTTAAGTATGGAGAGTAACAGTACTAAAGTATGTACCTTCAGGTGTACTTAAGTATGGAGAGTAACAGTACTGAAGTATGTACCTCCAGGTGTACTTAAGTATGGAGAGTAACAGTACTAAAGTATGTACCTTCAGATGTACTTAAGTATGGAGAGTAACAGTACTAAAGTATGTACCTTCAGATGTACTTAAGTATGGAGAGTAACAGTACTAAAGTATGTACCTTCAGGTGTACTTAAGTATGGAGAGTAACAGTACTAAAGTATGTCCCTTCAGATGTACTTAAGTATGGAGAGTACCAGTACTAAAGTATGTACCTTCAGATGTGCTTAAGTATGGAGAGTACCAGTACTAAAGTATGTCCCTTCAGATGTACTGAAGTATGGAAAGTAACAGTACTAAAGTATGTACCTTCAGATGTACTGAAGTATGGAGAGTAACAGTACTAAAGTATGTACCTTCAGATGTACTGAAGTATGGAGAGTGCCAGTACTAAAGTATGTACCTTCAGATGTACTAAAATATGGAGAGTAACAGTACTAAAGTATGTACCTTCAGATGTACTTAAGTATGGAGAGTAACAGTACTAAAGTATGTACCTTCAGATGTACTGAAGTATGGAGAGTAACAGGAGCATGATTATGTACCTTCACGGCTCTAAGTATGGAGAGTCCCTCATTATCTAAAGTTTGTGGAACAGGACTCTTCATCAGCTTCAGTGTAGGTGAAGAGACTCTAGTGTCTCTGTCCACCAGTCTTACTAGAAGCCATTCATTAGTCTGGACACTGACGTCTATTCAAGTATGTCATCAGCACAGAACACTGAAGTAACAGGTTCCATTAGCTAGAACTATAAAATGTACCTTTCTGGTGAACAGCAAATGTTTAACAGTTAAAGTATTTGCACCTTCAGATGAGTTTAAAGTATGGAGATTAACAGCACTAAAGTATGTACCTTCAGATGTACTTAAGTATGGAGAGTAACAGTACTAAAGTATGTACCTTCAGGTGTACTTAGGTATGGAGAGTAACAGTACTGAAGTATGTACCTCCAGGTGTACTTAAGTATGGAGAGTAACAGCACTAAAGTATGTACCTTCAGGTGTACTTAGGTATGGAGAGTAACAGTACTAAAGTATGTACCTTCAGGTGTACTTAAGTATGGAGAGTAACAGTACTAAAGTATGTACCTTCAGGTGTACTTAGGTATGGAGAGTAACAGTACTGAAGTATGTACCTCCAGGTGTACTTAAGTATGGAGAGTAACGGTAAAGTATGTACCTTCAGATGTACTTAAGTATGGAGAGTAACAGGAGCATGACTTCTATTATCATTTCTGGAACAGGACTCTTCATCAGCTCAGTGTAGGTGAAGAGACTCTAGTGTCTCTCAGTCCACCAGTCTTTAATAGAAGCTCATTCATTAGTCTGACACTGTTGTCTATTGACATCATCATCAGCACAGAACACTGAAGGAGAACAGGTTCCATTAGCTAGAACCATAAAATACCTTTCTGTGAACAGCAAATGTTTCGGTTTAAGGTTTATTTGCAACTTGGTTACGAGTTAAAGTTCAAACTTTTAAACAGGATCACTAATGAGTTTCTCCTTTACTGTATCTGTATCTGTATGGTCACTGTTCATCAACATAAACCAGCAAGAACACACTTACTATAAAAGGAAACAGTGTTCGTATAAATCTGTTAAATATACCCAGCCTAACTGTTA
>JAMWET010003953.1:212500-232500 GCA_024036415.1 Prochilodus magdalenae | reverse complement strand
AGTGTGTGTGTATATGTGAGTGTGTGTGTGTTTGTGTGTGCTTGTATGTGTGTGTGCTTGTATATGTATGTGTGTGTGTGTGTGTGTCTGTGCTTGTATGTGTATGTGTATGTGTGTGTGCTTGTGCTTGTATGTGTATGTGTGTGTGTGTGTGTGTGTGATTGTGCTTGTATGTGTATGTGTGTGTGCTTGTATGTGTATGTGTGTGTGTGTGTGTGTGTGTGATTGTGCTTGTATGTGTATGTGTGTGCTTGTGTGTGTGTGTGTGTGTGTGTGTGTGTGTGTGTGCACTTGGCATGAGATGATGTAGACACTGAGATGATATGAACCCTACAGCCTATGTAACTGAGCTGGAGAAAACCTGCCTAGTGATGAACTAGCTCTGATTTCATTCTGCAGTTTGTCATTTCTATAACTCATACTTATGAGAGATCACTGTAATCTCACTACAGTGAAAGTGCACGGGTTGAGGGCCATAACTCAACACAGTTCCCTCTCTCCCTTTTACTCTCTCGCTATTCATGTGTTGATCAGATGAAGTTTATCGTACCGACATTCAACTAATAGAGTTACCTTTATTATGGATAGCTAGTGCCAAACAGCCGAAGGACCATAGACCACAATTACACTTACCATCGAGAGAGTAGTTCACTGAAGATGTCACTCCATGACAGTCTGGCCCAACGTACGGCCGTCTGCCAATGGTGCTGGCACTAACAGGATGACTCATGGAGGCATCACTGCTCGCTAAATGTCCACAATCGTGGCTGTGGCTGTGGGTTCAGTCAGGTACAGCGATAAGGCCCGTCCTTGCTTACTGTATGTCACATTAACGGCTGAGACTCGAATCATTCGCATACCTCACAATGTCAAACCCACCCACCAAGTTTCCTTCCTGCCAATGCCAGAATAACAAATGAAGCCCCATTTAAGGTGGAACTACAAAATTCAAACTGGAAACTGGACAGGTAGCTTGAGGTATGAGAATGTAACTGCTGCATCGTTTAAGATGGAACTCTGCAGATAGAAAAGGGAAGGATTTGGAAGTGGAAAATTCATAAAAGAAGCTGGTGAACAAGAAGCTGACCTAGGTTCAGCATACAGCTGATCCGTTATGGTGCTTAGGTCTTAGCTTCCATTCAATGCTAGCAGCTCTGGAAAAAGGAGCACCTTCACAAAGGTAGTTCTGAGAATCTCATACAGGGGGTGGTATTATTGTAATGAGCCCCCACTTGATGTAGAAGAGGGGAGCTAAATCTTAAAAGATTGAATCCCGTGTTTTCTGATCTAGGCAGCCTGCAAAAAAAACAATACGACTGGGTTATCTTATTTCACCATTCATGGGTTGGTACGACTCGGGGGTCTCAAATGTATGTGCACAAGAACTGAAAAAGTAGGTTTTCATAATATACCCCCTGTAGGTAAAACCTAATCTGTTTCCTAATGTTGCTTAATTAAGTATTCCCATAATGGATATAATATTGCCATATTTAAATATAGTCATATGTCCTGGAATATAACATATACAGTGTGTGATGGACTGGCTACCTGTGCTGGGCAAAGCACCCTCTGTGACCCAGATATAAGCTCCTCAGAACATGAAGGAATGTATGAATGAACGTGTGCAGTGAGAAAAGCAGCGGCCCTAAAACAGAACCTTGGGGAACTCCAAAGGAAACGCTGAAAACATTCAGATGAAGGATTTCCTAATGCAACAGGAAACCGCCCATTTGTCAAATATGATTTGAACCAAGCACTGGTTCTGGGGCCATTTCTATTGGTTCACAGCTCGTGTTTTCAAAAGATGTGTGATATAATGTAGTTTTGATAAGGGTTTTGAGATGACAGATGACCTACATGAACCTATCAGACCACATAGGGGAATTCACACCTGCATAATCAAATTACATTAAATTCTCCAGATAATAAATAGAGGTCAGACCCATAACATGAGCATGTGTGACTGAGCTGATCTGAGCTGCACTGTAATTCTCTGTCTAGTAATATGATAAATTAGGCACCAGGCACTGTTAATGTCGTAGCGCATCATAATATGTAAATTCATATTTTATCTGCCCTTTTCTGTGCATGTGTGCTGTGTGTGTGTGTGTGCATGTGTGGTGTGTTTGTGTGTGTGTGTGTGTGTGTGTGTGCATGTGTGGTGTGTATGTGTGTGTGTGGTGTGTGTGTGTGTGTGTGTGTGTGTGTGTGTGTGTGTGTATGTGTGTGTTTTAAAGCTGGTATTTAAAAGAGCAAGAATAAAGGAGGAGTCGATGGGCGAGTGTGTGAGTGAGTGAGTGAGTGAGTGAGTGAGTGAGTAAGGTGGGGGGTGGGTTTGGTGGGCACAGAATCCTCTACCCTAGAACTCCTGCTGGGAGACAGCTGAAGGGGAGAAAACTGAACTGTTCCATCTCGCTCCCTCTCTCTCTCTTTTCCCATCTTTCTATTCCTTATCTCCCTCTCAGAGACATGTGGGTAGGAGCTTTGGAAGTAGGTCAAATCTGTATAGGGAAAAACAATCTTCCCAGTAGACATGCAAGTGCAAAAGTGACAGTTTTTCCTTTTGAGTTGGAGAAGTGGAGTTGAACTGTAGCGTGCAGAATAAATAGCACTGAAATCTCTATAGTCATCATACACCACTAGCCTATGGAACGCCATATATGCCACATGTTAAAAATCCAATTCCAGACATCATAGTGAACGGACAAGAACACAATACAGAAAGCTCTACTGTGGAGTTAGTTAAGTTAAACTTTTTTTCCAATATGTTAAACTTGGCAATTCTTGGGTGGCATGGTGGGTGGTGCCGTCACCTCACAGCAAGAAGGGCCTGGGTTTGATTCCCAACTGGGTCCATTCTGTGTAGAGTTTGGACTCTCCGTTTCTGTGTGGGTATTTTCTAGGTGCTCCCATAGTCCAAATACATGCAGACAGGTGAATTAGAGATGCCAAACTGCGCCCCCTAGGGGTGAGGGTGTATATGTATGCCTGTGTATCTCCTTGTCATGGGTGTTTTCTGCGTTCTGCCCAATGAGCACTTGGATAGACTCTTGTCCGACATTTGTATCTCTGTAGAGGAAATGGGCCCGAACCAGAACTTTGGTCACCCTGCATGGTCAGTGTTTAGTGACACCCCCTTTGGAAAGCGTGCTTTCAGCTCCGACTGATGAGAGTCTGAACCAGTCCATATCCTGATACACCACATCTACTCCTGATGTACACAGTATGATACTCCTCCATATCTCCACCTCTAATATATATTTAGTGGTGTAAAAACTTTGATCTCTTTTTCTGCACAGTGTAAAAGCTCTAGTTCTCCTTTCAGGTTAGTGAATATTCATGATGGACCGACCAATAGAATCGCTCCAAACCTTCTTAGGAATAAACCTTGTTCTATCAGCTCCACTGCAGGTTAAGGAAGCTGATCCATCCTCGTGTACGGTTCCTAGAGGTGGACTGTATGATTCCATGGGTGGGGTTTCATAGTTTGACATCTTCATTTCTGCTCTAGAGTGAAGTGTTAAGATAAACATAAAGAGAACCTTCTATGAGGAGCCGTGTCTAAACCTTTGACTCAATGTTTGTTAGTGCCAGCACCAGAATATTCAAGCTGCATGGGATGGATTATCACAGGGCACCATTAGGAAGCTAACCACTATTGCCGAGACGTATAAACAAACACGGCGGCCACATTGAGAGTGTCTATTGCCCACATTTATTGTTACATTTATTGTTCTTGGTTTCAGTTCCACACTTTCTTCTGGGTGCAGGTATTCTTTTGATGATGATGATCTAGTCTCTGTAAGCAAGTAAACAGCACTTTAAGTACGAATCATATCATCACTGTCCAAAGAAAAACATGTATCTCCAAAATGGTAGCTTTACAGGAGAGGGCAAAAACCACATTTCATTTTAATGCAAGTCAATAGAACCAGATGTCTTTCTAAGCCATTATGGGCCATTTCTCTTGGTCCATTCATTTTTACCACATTTAGCTGACGCTCTTATCCAGAGCGACTTACAAGGGTATTCATATGACAGGTGGGCCAGTGTAGTGTTGGGAGTCTTGCCCAAGGACTCTTATTGGCATAGCACAGCATAGTCACCCAGACTGGGATTCGAACCCCAGTCTCCCACACGTGGTGGTGGCTCTCCGTTGGGTAGCGGTGTTATCCGCTGAGCTACATCATCATGTGATTTTCACACAGTGTAAACAGCAGCTGATGTGTTCAAATGATGTGTAAAAGTACAAATGGGCAAAAATGGAGATACATGTTTTTCATTGGACAGCAACAATATGTAAGTGCTTTTAGAGTCTGAGTTTGTGTGTTTGGAAACAATGGGGATTCAATTTAGCAAGGCATTAGCGCCTCTTAGCGCTGGCCTTTTCCGCTCATGTGTCTTTCTCAGCCTGATATATATTTGCAGTTAATGCTGACACGTTCTTATGACGGCTAATGGTGACGTTTGGTTTCTGAACATTCAAAACTTCCCTATCTGGTTCTGTAATTTGAGCTTAACAGCCCAAGTGACAAGCATTATAGCGGGCTAGTGGCTGAGGTCAACACGATCTCTGTATTAGCTTTCCAGTAGCAGAGAGAGCAGATGAGGTGATGAAGAGTTTAGGGGCAGTTTCTCACTGCTGGCTCCGGTAATGAGCTCACGTCTGTCCCCCCCTCTCTCTGCTCTGAGCAGCCTGCTGGCTCGGAGAGGGAGATAATCAGTACACAGGCATGCTTCCTCTGATTGTGCCTCTGCACCCCGCCACCCCTCCTTCCACCCATTTTTTGCTGTACAGCCCTGATAAGCTGGTTTGAGAGTCTGCGAGCGGGGCCTTGGCCCTATAATGACTTCACGTGTGTGTGTAAGTGTGTGTGTGTGCGTGTGTGCGTAGGTGTGCTTGTGTGTCTGTGTGTGTACACATCATGCATGATACAGTAAGAACAGATGACCAGTGAAAGGACCAGCAGCTCTTCCCTGCATCCGTGGTCCTCCTCAGTTGTCATGGAAACACTATTGCCTGCATGTAGCAGAGCCATTCAAGGCTTCTGTTTGTGTTCTTGTGTGTTTAGACCAATCGCCAGCTTGGCAGCTGCTGACATCATCACAGAAGTATCCGCTTATCACTTTCAAAGGCCCTTTTATTCACCGGTACTTGTCATTTACATGGACGTGCAAGCAGTCTAGCACACGGCACAGCACAGAGCGCTGGGCAGTGAAGGAGTATAACGCTGCTTCTTGAGTTTAATGAGCATGGTGTGGACGAGACAGTGTCCTATGTAATGCACAGATTGTAGTTTATGCATGCTTCGTCTACAGATCGTGTGTAAAGAGCCAAACAGACGATGCTGGAAGATGCCGCTATTATTTGTCTTAACAGATCAAGCACAGGGGTGTGATAGGTTGCTCTGTGACCTCACAGCAATTACAGCCTGGGTTCGATTCTGGCACGGGGGCATCTGGGATCCTTTCTGTGTGGAGTTTGCATTATCCCCACAGTCTGAAGACATGCTACCAGATATTGGAGATGCTAAATTGACCCCTAGCTGTGAATGTGCATGTCGGCCCTGCAATGGACCGGTGACCCTTTCCAGGGTGTTTCCTGCTTTTGCCCAGTGAGTGCTGGGATAGGCTCCGGTACCCGCCCTCCATGACCCAGAAGCATAAACGTCGCTGTCCAACAAAAAACATGTATCTCCACGTTTATCCTTTTTTGCTTTCATGCATCATTTGAACACATCAGCTGCTGTTTACACTGAGTGAGAATCTCATGATGAGTGGACCAACAGAAATGGCTGAAAACTGTTTGGAAAGACGTCTGGTTCCATTGACTTACATTACAGTAAAATGAAGTTTTTGGCCTCTCCTGTAAATTTGCCATTTTCTTTGGACAGCGATGATAAGGAGCTTAGGAGATGAATATATGAATGCAACTATTATCATTAATTGTCGTGATGCATGTACAATGTGTTGGAAAAATGACTGTGACGTGCCATGACGCTGGATCTATAGCATCCATCATGGTAATTAAGAGTAACCTGTGACATAACTGACATAACTAGTCTTTTGAAAAATATACAGTATGTCCATTTTCAAAGTGATGCCAGTAGTAGGACAGGAGCAACTGGTATAGTGATTGGTAAAGTGGTGTAATACTGAAAACTCCTGGTGGAACATCTCACAAGTAATTAGGTTAACTGGCAACAGGTCAGTATATGATTGGGTATAACAGCACATCCCAGAGAGGCGTTTTGATGAGGAGGGGTCACTACTCTGTGAAAGACTGTACTGGCAAATCGTACAACAGTTCAAGAACAATGTTTCTACATGTAATACGGCAAAGAATTCAGAGATGATGATGATGATGATCATCATCATCATCATCATCAGTACATAATATCATTCAAAGATTCAGAGAATTCTGAGAAGTCTCTGTGTACAAAGGACATGAACCGAAACCAAGATGTCTGACCTTCAAGCTCTCAGATGGGACTACATTAACAATGAGCAAGTAGAAATCACTGCATGGGTTCAGGAACACATCTCATGAGCACTGTCCGTGAACATCACTGCTTAAACAAATGCAAGTTAATAAAAAGAAACCACATATAAACAGATCCAGTAACGCTGCCGCCTTCTCAGGGCCCAAGCTTGGGTAACGTGGAAAATATTGTATATCTGTAGTGTATGTACAGGGGTTGGACAATGAAACTGAAACACCTGGTTTTAGACCACAGTCATTTATTAGTATGGTGTAGGGCCTCCTTTTGCGGCCAATACAGCGTCAGTTGGTCTTGGGAATGACATATACAAGTCCTGCACAGTGGTCAGAGGGAGTTTAAGCCATTCTTCTTGCAGGATAGTGGCCAGGTCACTACGTGATGCTGGTGGAGGTTCGTCCTTCTTGGTGGTATGCTGACATTAACCTGGATACCGTGGCTCTTGGTACATCACAAAGACTTGCTGTCTTGGTCACAGATGCGCCAGCAAGACGTGCACCAACAATCTGTCCTCTTTTGAACTCTGGTATGTCACCCATAATGTTGTGTGCATTGCAGTATTTTGAGCAGAACTGTGCTCTTACCTGCTAACTGAACCTTCACACTCTGCTCTTACTGGTGCAATGTGCATTAATGAAGATTGGCCACCAGGCTGGTCCAATTTAGCCATGAGACCTCCCACACTACAATGACAGGTGTTTCAGTTTCATTGTCCAACCCCTGTACATATATATACACACACATCAATATTCTATGCCCTGTATATACCCTGCATCTCTCATCTACCTCAGCCTTAACATAGTGCTATATGTGTACGTCTGCATATATCATAGGTTTTATTCAAAACTGTATATCAGTATAAACAGAGATTTTGTGCTTTGTATTGTATATATTTACTGTCTAATGTACATTTTTGTATTTAAGTCTGTAAGGACTTTTTCACTCACCTTCACACCTGTGAAAATGTTATTTGACAAGTGATTTGATTTGAATTTGAAGTGTCCTGTGGTCCAGCTAAAGAAAATTCTCTTTTCAAATTTTAGAAAGTAGAAACTTATTTAGAAAGTCACAGAGGCTGCATCCGGCTTGACATCGGTGCACAGTTCAAAAGCCGGCATCTGTGATCGTATAGAGGGGCATTAGGCCACATGACATGGTGGACTTTTGGAGCAACATATCATCACTGTCCAAAGAAAAACAGGAATCTCCAAAATGGCAGCTTTACAGGAGAGGCCAAAACCTTATTCAATTTGAATGGAAGTCAATGGAACCAGACGTCTTTCCAAGCAGTTTTGGGCCATTTCTGTTGGTCCATTCTTCATAAACATGGTGTAAACAGAGGCTCATGTGATCAAATGAGTCATAAAAGTAAAAATCAACAAAAATGGAGATACATGGTTTCTTTGGACAGCGACGATATGCTGCCATCCAAACGATGCCATTTTCAGATCTTGCCTATTGCAGCAGGACATTGAATTCTGCACATATTACAGCAGCATGGCTCTGTAGTGAAAGAGTCCGGGTGCTAAACTGGCCTGCCTGCAGTCCAGACCGGTCACCCACTGAAAACAATTGGTTCATCATGAAACGGTATATCCACCTAAAGGTATCTAAATGTATATGTGTTTTTATGAATCATTGAATTTTGGGTTTATTCACAATTTGCACCACATCCAACTTTGTTGGAAGGGGTTGTAAGAAAAGCAGGTATATCACTGGTGTATTTTAGGACGGCTTCAGATGATAGGTTCCCACAGGGGAAGGTTGGGCTGGGAAGCTGATGGGATTTTCCGGGAAGCTGGCGACTTCCTCAGCTGATTTGATGTTTTACTGTAGTTTGTCCTTCAACTATTAGGCTGGCAGCATCAAGCCCGTTGACGAAGAAGCACGCGGGTACTCTCAGGGTTATTATTCAGGTCTCGTATTGGTATGTTGCGACAGCTCACAGCTATCCTTGACTTATGTTTCAGTTCAAGCGAGCTTCTTACCTTTTATAACCGCGAGTGCCTCATTCTTTTGGGTGTGATAGGAAAGATGTGTCATCGTTTTCAGCATCTGCCTACTGCCTGTAGGTGCAGGGACTGAAGGAGGAGAAGCAAAGGAAGAACGAACAACAAAAAGAAGCAAAGAAGCAAAGATGAAGAACCAATCTGGCCATACCGAGCAAAACAATATATTAGGACTGGAGACAAAACAACAGGCAATAGGACATTGTCGGATCAAAGGAAATCTCAGTCCGTGTGTTATTGAAATAGCTCAGTCCTGGCTGGAGGCGACGTCTGATCCTAGGCTGGATTTTTACATTTCCTGCTCTTGGAGGTAACCATTTCATTTAGAGACGGAGTTTCATCAGGTTCATTCCCGGATCCAGGTCCACTTGCTCTGCTTGGTCAAGAGCTCCGGATCTATCCAAAACACAGATCAATGGTCTTTCTGAAATCCGTGGTCTGGGTTTTGCTTCCTGTGAACTCTGGTGTGGCCTGCTGCAGGTGTGGAAGCGATGTTGTGTGTGGGGCTGCATAATGGATTCAGTATGTCACATGACTGCTTCCACATTTCGTGTTACTACCCTTCCCAAGCCTGGGCATCACCATAGTGTTTTAACTACTATGCCTCAGTGTTAAAGAGGACAAGACAAGGAGATGCAAAAAAAACAGAAACACTAGGACAACTAAGAAAGAAAACAACACTGAGGGAAACAACCGACATGGAGACAAAGACTGGTGGGAGGACAAACGCCAAGCAAGAACAAAGGGCAAAACATGGAGTATAAAACAACAAAGGCTAACCTGGGAAGGGGCCGAGCTAGAAACAGGTGAGGGGCCTGACAAGAGGGCGGAGATAGGAGGAGCAAAGGACCAAAACAAACAGAAGCACATGGAACAGAGCGACAGACAGCACATGGGCATGACAAGACAGATAAAACAGACATATATGAACAGGACATGGCAGAATGCGACACTATATATGCCCAATGAAACCACAGAGTCATAGGTTACGAGCAAGGCCAGTGTAATAAGCTCACCTTAGTAGAGATTTAAATCCCTTGTTAATCCCACAGTGGGGAAATTTAACCCATCTGTGAAGTGAAACACCACAAACACACTGGGGGGCAGTGAGCACACTTACCCAGAGTGGTGGGCAGCCCTATCCACGCCACCCGGGGAGCAGTTAGGGGTTAGGTGCCTTGCTCAAGGGCACCTCAGTCGTTACTGTAGGCTCAGGGAATCAAACCAGCGACCCTCCGGTCACAAGGCTGGTTCCCTAACCTCCAGCCCACGACTGCCACGCAAGAGTGGGTGAACTCAGAGCATGGCACAAAACACACGTCTTGTGCTGCCCGCATGGCGAAACATCTTTCCATACTAGAACGGCTTCTTGTTTGGAGGAGCTCCTGCAGGGTGAAATGCCATGCATCCCAGAAACACTGTTCCTAGCACACAACACCAGCTCAGAAAACACAGTGATGATGGTTCCGCAGTTCGAATAGAGTTCCTGTCAATCAATCAATCAATCAATAAATCAATCAATCAATCAATATTTATTTGCGTAGTGCTTTTTACAACTAATGTCTCCAAACAGCTTCATAGAAAAGCAGTTTATATAAGGGAAAAGAAAAACACAGAGTCCATGTACTGACATAGGAAAGGAAATCCAGGTCAGAGCCCCCCGTGAACAAGCCAGAGGCAACAGTGGTGAGGAAAAACTCCCTAGAGTACAAGGAAGAACCCTCGAGAGGAACCAGGCTTGAGCGGGGAACCCATCCTCCTCAGGTCTATCCCGGATGAAGAGAGACAGAGCTAACAGGAGAAGGAGCGTAGAACACCTACTAAGGGCATACTGATTAATCCAGGAGGCAGTAAAGGCACCGAAGGTGGAGCTGACCCATAGGTTCTCTGATTTAGTGAGAGATGGAGGTCATGGTTAGAGCCAGATGCTGGCGGCTCTATTGTGGGCATTGTAGTTGTTGTAGACTTGTCGGGTGACGAGCTGGAGAACCAGGACAGGAGACCCACGTTGGAGATGATGTTCTGGGGGTTCCCATGTGTTCACTCAGGAGCAATGTCACGATTCCTGTGTGTGTGCAAATGAGCCCAGAATTGGTCCCGAATGTGGACTGAAGTATTCATGGCCTACGCCCTCATTCTATGACATGGCTATATGCTGCCATTGGCATGAGCCTTTGTCTTATGATTTAAAGTAAATCTTATTAGATTTTTTAGGTTTCAGAATTAAAGTCAACACAGAATTTAAAACGAGCATACCGTTGCTGTCCAAAGAAAAACAAGTATCTCTAAAATGGCAGCTTTACAGGAGAGGACAAAAACCTGATGGAATTTGAATGTAAGTCAATAGAACCGGACGGTTTCCCAAGAATGTTTTGAATATTTCTGTTGATCCATTCATCAGGAAATGTCCACCCAATGTAAACAGCAGCTCATGTGATCAAATGATGAAAAAAAAAAAACTGATCAAACTGGAGATACATGGTTTTCATTGGACAGCGACGACATGAATAAACATTTGCTGTAATTAGATATGGCTATATTTGTGGCGTGACCCTAACCCTATTCCTAATTCACTACAAAGAAATTCCAGTCAGAAAGTTTCTCCATAACTGTTTCACATCCCACTGATGTCTTGCTTGAAATGACTGGACTATGAGATACTGTATCAAGCTCCTACTAGCATAGATTACCAATGTTCACCATAGGAACCCTCTGTACTGAGATACTCCGCTGTGTCCGCTACACTGTGTTACACAAGGCCACACATGAACAAAACAATCCTGCTTGCATACCAAGTTCATGTGTCCATCAGTGTGGCTGACGTTCAGGAACATGCATATCGTCGCTATCCAAAGAAAAACATGCATCTCCAAAATGACAACTTTACAGGAGAGGCCAAAAACCTCATTCAATTGTGATGTAAGTCAATGGAACCAGACGTCTTTCCAAAGACTTGTGGGCCAATTCTGTTGGTCCATTCATCATGCAGTTCTCACAGGGTGTAAATGGCAGCGGTTGTGATTAAATGATGTGTAAAAGTCAAAATAGACAAAAATGGAGATACAGGTTTTTCATCTGACAGTGACGATATCTATCCATTGCTCCCACTCTATAGTACATATAACCAAGAACAGCTGAGCCAGGGGCTGCCAAAGTGCTTCTTGCATTGCGTGGCGTCCCCTTCTACTTTTTCAGGCATAGAAAGGAAGAGAAACAACCACTTTACAGTCATTAGAAGACAGAGGAACGGAAGGTCATGTCCCTTCCCTGATGGCTCTTATTCCTTCTGGCTTGAGGGCAGGTGTGTCAGTGGCTCCACCTCTCCCCTCATATAAACCAGAATAAGGCACGATAGCCCCACACCCAGGCCATGACCTCCTGCAGAGCCTGTGTGCCTAAAGGTCAAAGGCCATTGTGATCAGCATGAGGGCGTTCACTGGAGGCTGGCTTGATGCTAGGAAGAAAGGCCGTAAGTCTGGCCTAAGCCTCCTACTGTACCGCCCCCACAGGCTGCTGCCTGGAATTTAGTTGTGCTGGAAGCCATATGTGTACCATTCAGCTTTCAGTCCAGAAGCTTCAGTAAAGGGCCCGTGTCCTAGTCATTCCAGCCAGCACTGAGTTGTCCTTCTCCTCTTCTCAGAGGAGCCCTCTTTTGTTTGGTGACGAGCTGGAGAACCAGGGCAGGAGACCCACTTTGGACATGATGCTCTGGGGGCTCCCATGTGTTCACTCAGGAGCAATGTCACAGGTCCTGTGTGTGTGCAAATGAGCCAGAGTGTGGAATCAAGTACATAATGGCGATATAATAGTGACACTGGTTGTAGGGGCCCCCTGTACATTTTTGCCTGTACATTTTGATCCCCAACAGATTCTAGAATCGCCACTGCCCCATCTGTGCTTCCCACATCTAATCCCACACAGATGCCACCGGATCATAGGGTATGGAGTCATTGTCATCAAAGTTATCAAAAAACATCCCTGCAAGACGTGAGGGGTAAAGTCCCCATGGTAACATACTCCTTCAGTGTCAGTAGAGGTTCCTACCTTTAGTACTGGAGTAAGTGTACTAGAGTATTTGAGTTCAGATGTACTGAAGTATGGAGAGTAACAGGAGCATGATTTATTACGGCTCTAATGTCCTATTATCATTTCTGGAACAGGACTCTTCATCAGCTCAGTGTAGGTGAAGAGACTCTAGTGTCTCTCAGTCCACCAGTCTTTAATAGAAGCTCATTCATTAGTCTGACACTGACATCTATTCACATCATCATCAGCACAGAACACTGAAGGAGAACTATCATTTATTATTTTCAAAACCCAAATTATTTTCCGTGAACTGTTTCATTTCTGTAAAGAAAACATAAAAAGGTCAGGCTTTACCCCTTAGGGCAGAAAGGGCTTTGACACCTGAGCACGTTTTAGTCTAGACTTACAACTTATACTTACTGTGAAAAGAATAGCTGTACCCAGAAGGAAGTTCCGCCCTTGAGCCTGGTTCCTCTCGAGGTTTCTTCCTTACTCAAGGGAGATTTTCCTCACCACTGTTGCCCCTGGCTTGCTCAAGGTGGGCTTGGACCTGGACACCCCCCCCCCCCATGACTGTACATTAACTCTGTGTTTTTTCTTGATAACAAACTGAGTTTCTGTGAAGCTGCTTTGAGACAACGTTGGTTGTAAAAAGCGCTATACAAATAATGATTGATTGATTGAGTGATTGATGTGTGAGATTGCAGTGTAATTGGGCGGGAGGATAAAGCTTACCAGAACCAAAAGATGATGATACATTTAGACTGATATGGGAAATATTTATTGAGATACACATACTGGCACCCAACATACAAGACATCCCAGCATGGAGTTGTAGAGGTTCCTAATGGTGCCCTGTGATAATCCGTCCCATGCAGCTTGAATATTCTCACACACTTCCTTACTATCCACCGTCCCAGATAGTGCGGTAAGGGTGGAGGTGGAGTGACACCAGGCCTTCTGGTTTTGAACCATTTGGCACATTTCCACCAAAAACAAAACCCGAAAGGATCACTCCCAGCTGGAACCAAATAACAGTAGGTTCCTCAGCACAAACCGTGATATCTGTGGGCGTGTCTGTTACTGAGGAAAAAGAAAGCAACAATGGTGACATTGGTCCGCTGAAGAACCTCCTCTAAGTGGTCTTATCTCCCGAACTTGATCTGGAGAAAAACAAACTTCAAAAACAAAACTCACTTAAGTGCTTTGCGAAGAGATGGGTCTTCAGTCTGCGTTTGAAGACCGCGAGAGACTCCGCTGTTCTGACGCCCAGTGGGAGTTCATTCCACCATCTGGGAGCCAGGACAGAGAAGAGTCTGGACGCTTGTCTTCCATGAGTCCTCAGGGATGGTGGTTCGAGACGAGCTGTACTTGAAGCTGTTGAGAAGGGCTCGAAACAGCTCGAAAGCAACAATTGCCATAAAGGTAGTGACACCCAGTGGGCTTTGTAGGCCTCAGAGTTTTATAAACCTGATGTGGGCAACGACAGGTCTGAACGGAGCGCAGAAGTTGACGGAGGGTGAACTGGAGAAACTTGGAAAACTGAGACGGGCTGCAGCGTTAACAAAAAGGGCCTGATGGCACAGCAGTAATCCAGCCCAAAGTTGCAGTAGTCTAGCCTTGAAATGACCATCTTGACCAGCAGCTGGGTGGCTTCCTGTATAAGGGTCGAATCCGCTGTGTAGAGGAGGAATCTGCATGACCGAGTCAGGTTCGCTATATGAGCTGACATATCCTTTGACATTTCTCGGCTCCAATAAAAGCTGATGCAAAGTAGATGGGTGCCCTAGATACTAACCATTTTCTACAAAGCATGAATGGAACCAGTTTAAGAAAAGGGCCTCAGTCACCTAACCCAGCACCTGGGTAATTCACAGTACCAGTTTAGTTAGCCAATAGCCTCAGGTAACCCAAAATAATGAGGGAGAAGGATCTTCTTCCTGAAACAATCTGGCTTTTGTTGTCTCTCTTGAAGCATCACTCCTCTGCTGGTCACGTAATCGTTCCAGAGGCTTCCTCCCCCCTTTGGGAAAGGTGGGAAATGGGAAAGATGTGTGGGATTTCTCCAGCAGTAACCTAGTTCTGTCATCACAACACTGCTATTGCTTCATTTAGAACTTTCAACAAACTGCTGCTCCACCACCACCACATCTACCAAAGCGTAAATATGCATAAACCATTGCAGGGCTAATCGGTGTCAGGTTAGGCCAGTTAATAAGACTGTACCCTTTGTATTTACACACCGCAGAAGCTGACGTGCTTCCACCCTTAACAATGCACATATAGCAGTTATAGCACCATGCTGATTCATCTGTGGATGGAACTCTATAGAAAGGCTTATGTGTCATCACTGCCTCAGATAGGGAGAATAAACGGGATGGCATCACTGACTCAGACACCAGGGACATCTTTGTGACTGCAAGTCATTAGAAACTGTGTGCGCAGAATGTGTGTTTGTGCATCTCTTGTCTGGACTAAATAGTGTGTAAACACATTCCCGTCAGGCCGCAGGCCTACACCACTGTGTGTAAATATCCTCCCCACTGGGCTCGGCGAGCTCTGTCTGCAGGGCCACCCAAGCTGGCTGCAGGCCTGTATCGTTTTCAGTGGAGTAGTAGTCGTAGTAGTTACCCATGGTGAGCTCTAGCGATGCACAAAATGGGCCAAATGATATACTGTGGTGATTTCCATACCTACTGTGATTGCAGTATGCCGTTCAGTATACACTTCCTGGTCAACAACAGCTGCTGTTTACATTTAGATAAGGAAATACACTCCTTATCAAAAGGATAACTGCATCAATCAAACGTTCAATCAATCAATGAATCAATCAATGTTTATTTGTATAGGGCTTTTTACAAACAACGTTGTCTCAAAGCAGCTTCACAGAAAATCAGTTTGTTATAGAGAAAAAAACACAAGAGGTAATATACAGACATGGGGGTGGGGTGGGGGACTGGGTCCAAGCCCCCCTTGAGCAAGCCTAGAGGCAACAGTGGCGAGGAAAAACTCCCTAGAGTAAGAAATAAACCTCGAGAGGAACCAGGCTCAAGGGAGGAACCCAACCTCCTCAGGTCAATCCAGAAGGAGGTGTGGGATGGCAGTGCTGTTGGGAAGGAAGATAAAGGTGACCAGGATCAATAACTGATGATGCATTTAGACTGATATGATCAATATTTATTGAGCTACACATACAGAAGTCTGTCTCTCAGTATGTAATGCAACATGCCAGACAGCATAAAGACTGGACTCTGGAGTAATGGAAAAGGCACTGGGACACCAGGAAAAGAAGGGAAGCACATGAAGCGATGCACCCATCATGCATAGTCCTCACTGTACACCGTTATGGTCTGCTCATGTGACATTATGCGGTAACAAATTGAAGTCAGCTGACCACCTGAATGCACGGGCATGGCCAGGTTATGCCATCAATGTTTTTTTTTCTTCCCTGATGCCGTGGCCAGCTTCCAGGACAACAGTGCTGGGATTTATCGGTCTTAGATGGTAAAGGAGTGGTTCACACATAAGGTCATACCATGGAGGCCTGACCTTAACACCATTAACAGTCTGTGCTGGAGAAGACTTCACTGAGTGTTGATCTTGGCCAAGATATAATGGGACTCAGGATGGAAATGAAGGCAGTGATAAGGCTGACTAAACACATGTGACGCAATCAAAGCTTAAAGCAGTCCTCTTCAGCAGGAGATGGAACGGAGAATACACAGAGCTCCCTGGAGTTTCTTTCTTCCTGATTAGAGCCCAGATTCCCTCTACAGATTCCAGATTCCCTCTGCACATATAGTGGCATGCAAAAGCAACCATCTCGCTCAAACGAACCAGACAGCGGAGATTTATTTACAGAGGGGCCGGCCCTCCAAAGGAGACGTAAAAAGCCAGGCTAGGTCAATATCGTGAGAGCTCATGGAAAATACAGGCAAGGATTTAAAGCCAGCGTGACAAACAGTCAGCGGGAGCGAGTCCAAAACTCAGCACGCAACAGCAAGTTGGCAACACACCACAAAGGCAGAAGCAAAGCAGACAGGTATATATGCACAAGGTAGGATTACACACAGGTGCTACGTATTAGTATACTGGTGGGAATCTAGAGCAGAGTCCTCGATTGGCTGGTTAACAATATGTGCTAATGACATCATAAACAATGGACTCATGGGAATTGTAGTGTGTGTGGGCTCCTCAGGAGCAGAGGGAGAACCGGGACGTGTGTCCTGATTTCCAAAAAACGCAAATATAACACATTTTCGGAATGTCTTAAGATGACTTTTCTGTTTCCTTACTATTAAAAGTTAAAGGACCTGGAGTAAAAGTTTGGACACCTTGTAGGTCCAGTAAGACCCCATTTGGTATCACAGCTTGTGAATGTTTTGGTAGCAGCTGAGACCCTCTCAGTTCCTGATTCTTCTTTTCAGAAGTCTTCTAGTTCAGTTAGATTGCGGATTCGTCTTGTGTGCACTGCTCCGGTGAGGACCACGGTGAAACCTTCAGCATGCACCTCTTGAGATCCATTGTGAATTTCAGGTGTGTTGAACATGGTGTGGTGTTGGCTTCTGAATTTGGTGGTGTTTAAAAGTTAAATCTTACAGTATATAAGATTAGGAGACACGTGGAATTCCATGCAACATCCAGAACGACATTTTATGGACCTTTTCAGAACCTTGAAAAGTCTGAATCAGACTTCTGTGGCCACATGGTATTTTAAAGTGCTTTCATAAATAAAATTTTGTGTTTTAAACTTTTGTGTGGGCCTAAAATCATGGCCTGGTGACACACTGGAGCCATACGCAGCATGATCCCTCCCCTAACACTGTAATACTATAAAAACTAGAACGCATAAAGATCATCTAGGTCACTGTCTAGTGGTTACATTGCACACCGCGAGCCCCCAGGATCCTGTTACGGCTCGGCGGGCCTCCTCAAATAGACCCTGCTGCACTAAGTTCAGCTGAGCTAACAGCGCTATCAGCTACATGATGCTTTGAGTAGTCATGCGTACTCGGCTGTAAGACCATGCGAGTTAACCGTGTTTTGTGAAAACAATATTTTAAAAGTGAAAAGAACCTCTTTATGCAAGCAATGGTTCTTTGAGTGTTTGGGGTTCTATATAGAACCTTTGTGTATACTACAGAACCCTTTGTAGCAAAATTAGGATATGGGCTATTCATATTAATGAACTATCGTGTCTAGTGTACGGGTTCTTTAGTAAAGACAGTGGTTCTATGTAGAACCAATGAACACTGAAAGAACCATTTGCATGGTTCAAGGGTTCTTGGCATAGTAAAATGGTTCTTCAGATTATGTTGTATATGTGCTTCAATATAGCACCAAACAGGGTTCTGCTATTAGTTTAAGCATAACATTGTAGAACCCTTTTTGTGCCATATAGAACCCTTGTCAAGGAGGTTTTTGGATTGAATTTTAAAATGACAAAGAACCCATTTATGCAAGCATTGGTTCTTTAAGTGTTTGGGGTTTTATGTAGAACCATTCCGTTGACTAAGGAACCCTTGAAGAAGGACCTTTTTTAAGATGTCCAGTCACATGTCCTTGTGTAACCGAGACGGACGTCAGCAGTAACGCTCAGTGGTATGATGAGTTGGTGAATTCCTTGCTACTAAAAGCAGCAGCTTTAAATTACGACAGCGTTCTGTTCTGAGTGCTAGAGTGCTCTGTGGTTCCCAAATGAACAAAATTACCCAGCGAGAAAAAAATCTGCAGTGTTTTCAGCTGCCTGCGTTTCCTCAGGCCTCCTACTAACCAAACACGCTGACCGAAACACTTAACCCCATAATCTCCACCATTACTCAACCCTAACTGCTTCTGGCTTCAGTACACCGACAAGATATACACGCCTGTCAGACAGGAAATAAACACGGTGCAGCATCGAGTACAGCATGGTTATCATCATTACGCTGGGAGCGCTTTTCTTTCATCTGTCTATTACGACCTACAGTGGTGTGAAAAAGTGTTTGCTCCCTTCATGATTTCAAATTTTTGCATGTTTGTCTCTTTAATGCTTCAGATCATCAAACAAATTTAAATATTAGTCAAAGACAACACAAGTAAACACACAATGCAGTTTTTAAATTAAGGCTATTATTATTATTATTTAGGGAGAAAAATCCAAACTTACAATGGCCCTGTGTGAAAAAGTGTTTGCCCCCCAGTTAAAACATAACTGTGTTTTATCACACCCAGGCCTGATTACTGCCACACCTGTTCTCAAGAAATCACTTAAATAGGACCAGTCTGACAAAGCGAAGTAGACCAAAAGATACTCAAAAGCTAGACATCGTGCCAAGAGCCATAGAAATTTAGGAACAAATGAGAAAGAAAGTAACGGAGATCTGGAAAAGGTTTTAAAGTCATTTCTAAAGTTTTGGGAATCCAGCAAACCACAGTGAGAGCCATTATCCCCAAATAGCAAAAACAAGGAACAGTGGTGAACCATCCCAGGAGTGGCTGGCCGATCAAAATTACCCCAAGAGCACAGATGACTCATCCAAGAGGTCACAAAAGACCCCACAACAACATCCAAAGAACTGCAGGCCTCACTTGCCTCAGTTAGAGTCAGCGTTCATGACTCCACCATAAGAGAGAGACTGGGCAAAAATGGCCTGGATGGTGCCAAGACGAAAACCACTGCTGAGCAAACAGAACATTAGGGCTCGGCTCAATTTAGCCAGAAAACATCTTGATGATCCCCAAGACTTTTGGGAAAATACTCTGTGGACTGACGAGACAAAAGTTGAACTTTTTGGAAGGTGTGTGTCCCCCATTACATCTGGCATAAAAGTAACACCGCATTTCAGAAAACATCATACCTACAGTAAAGTATGGTGGTGGTAGTGTGATGGTCTGGGGCTGTTTTGCTGCTTCAGGACCTAGAACACTAGCTGTGATATGGAACCAGGAATTTCCAATGTCTACCAAAATACCCTGAAGGAGAATGTCCGGCCATATGTTTGTGACCTCAAGCTGAAAGAACCTTGGGCTCTGCAGCAGGACAATGACCCAAAACACACCAGCAAGCCCACCTCTGAATGGCTGAAGAAAAACAAGGTGAAGACTTTGGAGTGGCCTAGTCAAAGTCCTGACCTGAGTCCTATTGAGATGCTGTGGAATGACCTTAAATAGGTGGTTCAGTGAAAACCTACCAATGTGGCTGAATTACAACAATCCTGCAAAGATGAGTGGGCCAAAGTTCCTCCACAGTGCTGTGAAAGACTCAATGCAAGTTACCACAAACGCTTGATTGCAGTTGTTGCTGCTAAAGGTGGCCCAACCACTGCTTAGGGAGCAAACACTTTTTTACGCAGGGCCATGTAGGTATTTTTTTTCTTCCATAATAATAAAAACCTTCATTTAAAAACTGCATTGTGGGTTTACTTGTGTTGTCTTTGACTAATATTTAAATTTGTTTGATGATCTGAGACATTTAAGAGTGACA
>JAMWET010003953.1:205000-207500 GCA_024036415.1 Prochilodus magdalenae | reverse complement strand
AAAAAGAAGAGAAGGACAGAGAAAAGGATAGGAGTGGAGAAGAGAAGAATAGAGAAGAGGAGAAAAGATTAGAAGAGAGAGGAGAGGAGAGAAGAGGGGAGAAATAAGGGGAGAAAAGAGGATGGAGGAGGAGAGGAAAGGAGAAGAGAAGAAAAGATTAGACGAGAGAATAGGAGAGGGAAGGAAAGGAAAGGTGAGGAAAAAGAAGAGAAGGACAGAGAAGAGGAGGAAAGGATAGGAGAGGAGAGGAATAGAGAAGAGGAGAAAAGAGAAGAGAAGAGAAGAGAAGAGAAGAGAAGAGAAGAGAAGAGAAGAGAAGAGAAGAGAAGAGAAGAGAAGAGAAGACGGGGTACCAGATAAGCATTGTTCCAAGTTTCATAGAAACGGTCCTCTAATCTTTAATGAATGTAATCGTCTCTGATTCTTCAGAACATGTAAACCAAACACAGATAGCCAGACAGAAACACCGCCTTTCAATCAATATGGGCTGAGAAGAACCAGCGCGCTAAATTATTCAGCATGTTCATCACAAAATTAATGAGCTCCTGGTTCCTGCAGAGTTGAATCTAATCCAAACTCCAACCGTAACCATCACCACCACTCAAACTAGACTTCATCTGCCGGGAGTTCTACAGAGAAGATTTGGCCAGAAATTCACACAACTTTCTCCTTTTATCAGCCAAGGCCAGTTCGGTGCCCAAGAGGGAGCGAACGGTACCAGCTAGAAGGATAAGAATAGAAACAAGAGGAGATGCTGGCACTTCAGGCTTAAGACGGCTGCAACAGGAACAGATAAACACAGTAGGCAACACGGTAGCATCATTTATCATGAGCGCACGCCTTAATCACCACAGTGTGGCCCTCGTATGAAGGTGTTGAGTTATTAAGGTGGACATGTGGGCATAATTCAGAGTGGTGTGACATCACACCCATTCTAGAGAAACTTTTCAAGTCAGGTTATGTCACTGTGATAGGAACCAAACATCTCAGGAGTCAAATGCCTTTAAAAGTTACCCCACTGAAAGCCATTCTATTCTGATGTCACCTACTCTGAGACACTTATGATGGTTTTAAAGGAGCAATATGCAAAATGTATCGTTTAAATCATTCCTGTAAAGGAATATAACCTGTTTGGTGGGGTGCCAAAGACATCTATGGGTCACGTTGCAGAAACATCCACTGAAGCTAGCATGCTAACCAGCTAGCCCCAACCCATCCAGGCTCGTAATACTTCTTTGTACCTGTAGAGGTGATAGTGAGTCACTGTGTGGTGGTGTGGTCGCGAGTGGTTGATGTTATGAGGCAGCCACAGAGAATTCGGAGACGGTCCAGACTATTTTCAGAATTGATTTGGTGTCACACGTGTTTAACATAAAACAAGATGGCTACTCGGTCCCTGTCAACCTATAATAGGTACCTCGTCCAGAGTGTGCAACTAGCTGCACTTTAGCCCGACTCCCGCCATTTCCCCCCATGCTTCTTTTAAACCCTATACGCCCCTCCCACTACACGGAGCATACCATTGCTGGGGGTTACCTAAAAGAGCATGGGGCAGCAGTTCATACATATTCATACACATTACAAGACTCGACACAAAGACTCTAGACAATGACTATACAATACCCACATGTAGTTTAGTGATGTGTCTGGCGCCTTGACATCATCACACACTGTAGCATGAGGTGGAATCAATCCAGCATGAGCGGATGAAGAAGTAGTGCTGCTGTCCCAAAGGCATATGCTGAAGGTGCAGCTCCCTGTTAGGTCCCTTAAGGGCAGGTAGCATATTGACAGATGAAGCTCCTGGAGAGTGACCGCCACAGTTTGTATTGTTCGGTAATCAATAGATAAGTGCCTGCTAACTGTGCAAGTGTAGTTACTGCACTGGGAACTGGTGAACAGCACATGCTGGTGACCAGTGGTTGTTGTAGGTTGAGCAGGTCAACCAGCACTAACCAGCATGAACCAGCATGAATTCCATACTGGACCGACCAGGGCATGGCTATGGCAGCCGCAGAACCGGCTGGTTCTGAGATTTATTCCCCCGTGCACTCAAGCTGCTGAAGAGCTAGTAGTGCTGGTGGATCGGTCAATGGGACTGTCACTACACATCTCACCTAATCCGTCATCACGACCTTCCACACGACCTTACTCTGAGGAGGTGTGGGATTGCAGTGCTGATGGGAGGCAAGATAAAGGATATGATCAATATGTATTGAGCTACACATACAGAAGTAGTGTCCCTCAGTATGGCATTGGGCCGCCATGTTTCCTAGCGCCTCCACACATGGATTCGTTGGTCGTCTTCACCAAGAAAAAAGCTGGACTCGTCACTGAAGATGACCCACTGCCATTCTGAGTCAATCCATGACAGTCTGGTACCACACCACTGGACGACTTTTATTGGCATGGTTGACGTAGCTTTAAGGAGTTGTAATGGTCTGTGTGGTGCAGCCATCTGCCAATGATGCTAGCACTAACAGGACACCAGTGGAGGACA
>JAMWET010003953.1:77500-200000 GCA_024036415.1 Prochilodus magdalenae | reverse complement strand
CAAGCATAAAAACTAAACAGTGTCTTTGTACAGGAAGTTGTTTTGGCAAGGTCAAAAAACAATGTCCTCATATGAGGCCAAAGGGTCAACGTTTTAAAAAGGAGCATGGTATATGAGGACGCTGGGCTCTCAGCAGGTTATATGGCCTTTTGTAAAATTAGCTTACTGACGTTGGTTCAATTACTGTTTGATCTCAGATCTCATTAGATTAGTAATCAGTGCAGGAACCCAGGTAGTTCCAAAGCATGCACTTAGCATAACAGTAGTAACCAAAGTGACCGCAGTAACCACTATTAACACAGTATTGTTGAAGTTTGCTGAATTTGCTCCAAAAGCACAGAAACTGAAATCCTTTCACCAAGTTCGATATTGAAAACCACAAATACAATTAGCCGCACTAGCTGCTTTTGTTTGCACACATTATAATAATTGCATAGGCAAATACCTGTTAATGCACATTAACATTATATACATATACATATATAACATTATATAGCCATGAGAGGTTTAAACTGTTCAAAAATGAGGATGTTGAAATGTTTTCTTGTGCCCTCCCACTGATAATCTGATTAAGGCTTTTAAAACACCCCAGTTATTCTTGGTGTCACATTTTTTAAAGGACATTTAAACCTTATATTAAAAGGGTATTTATATAAAGTGTATTGAACTACCTACCTCTAGGGTTAGCACATAAAGCCGAAGTCACACTTCGTCATAACACATTTTGTTACTGGTCACAGAGAGAACCCATATGAATTGAGGTGCTGTCCCAGTACACTAACACACTACTTACACTACACTAACACATTACACTTACTGAGTTACTGTACACCAACACACTACACACAGTACACTAACACATTACACTTACTGAGTTACTGTACACCGACACACTACTTACAGCACACTAACACATTACACTTACTGAGTTACTGTACACCAACACACTACTTACAGCACACTAACGCATTACACTTACTGAGTTACTGTACACCAACACACTACTTACAGCACACTAACACATTACACTTACTGAGTTACTGTACACCAACGCACTACTTACAGTACACTAACACATTACACTTACTGAGTTACTGCACACCAACACACTACTTACATCACACTAACACATTACACTTACTGAGTTACTGTACACCAACACACTACTTACAGTACACTAACACATTACACTTACTGAGTTACTGTACACCGACACACTACTTACAGTACACTAACACATTACACTTACTGAGTTACTGTACACCGACACACTACTTACAGCACACTAACACGTTACACTTACTGAGTTACTGTACACCAACACGCTACTTACAGTACACTAACACATTACACTTACTGAGTTACTGTACACCAACACACTACTTACAGTACACTAACACATTACACTTACTGAGTTACTGTACACCAACACACTACTTACAGTACACTAACACATTACACTTACTGAGTTACAACACTTAACACGTTAAAGCGCAGTTATCAGTCATTTTAATGCTAAATAAAATGTGAAGCAGGATTACTAACCGTCAGGATCCTTGCGGTGAAATCGGTGACTGTTCCCTCAGTAATGTCGAGTAAAGCAGCTTCCATGTATGGTTTGACTACAGCAGAGGCTTTCGTCTGGGACGGCCAAGCCTAATTGCAGTTTTGGGTACTTGGTGAACTCCTGCTTTGCTTTTCATCTCCTGTGGGAGTGCAATACACTTGCGCCCTCTTCCAGGCTCCTATTTGAATGTTCCTATTACCCTAAAAGTGGTGCTGGGAATTGTTTTACTTTCTGTTGACATTGTCTGATTAATGAATAGCATTTTGTCGTCCTTGCCAGCAGTTCTGGAGGATATTTTCTTGGTTTGCTACCGTTTTTTATTTTTTGACTTGCAAGGTCGCTTTCAGTCACACACCCACTGTAACAGCGCGGTTGCCATTGTAATCATATTGCTATTGGCTGTAATACAGGGACAAAGTAACTACACCAAAAAACGTGTGGTGGGACAGGCCGTGCATGAAGTCATGGTGCTTTCACTCAGATAAAGTGCAGTTCTCCTCTCTGGCTTTTATCATGGTGGTGCTCTCTAACCCCCAACTGTCGTAAGCTGCAAGCTGCGTTTCACCATAATCTCAGAGGGTGCACGGCGTGGTAGGACATAGCACAGGAACTCATTTTAAGATCATCTGAATTTTGCACAATTGTTTTTGTATAAATAACTGATTTTGAGGAGACATTATGGAAGCTTATGAAGCAGATGTAAAATGTTATTTTGTTTTCTTTTATATAAATCTGCTTTTGGAAACATGTTTTATAATTTACAGCGCGTATTATACATGTATATTATCTCTTTAAAACAGTTTTAAAACAGTATTAAAATGTGTTAAATAGTTCAGATATTGTGGGAAATGGCTTTGTTAAAAAAAAACGGCACTGCCCCTTTAAGAGATCTACGTGACACGGGTTCGCGCGCACTCTCCCTCAGTCTGCACTGAGAGTTGGAGGGAGAGGAACGTAGGTTAAAGCTGTGCAGTGAAAACAAGAATTAAACACGGAATTTTGTGATTAATTTGAATAAAAAGCCCTGGTATTGGTGTTAAACCCGTTCTGTATATTTTAGACTGTGTTTTATTTTGTCCTGTTGTTTTAAAAGCGTGTTTTTGTCGAGTGAGGAGGAGGAGTGTTTCTAGCTAACTCGCTAGCTGTAGCAGTAGCTTAGAGTTGAATACTGAGAATATGTTTTCTTATATGGTCTCAGGATTTTCGGGTGGCCTCCTCATTATCATTTATGAACCAAATTGTGTTTTGCAAGACAGGTATGTCATTTTATTCAGTTACGGTCCTTTGTACAGCAGGGGGTAGTGTTTAAAAGCAGTATTGCACTGTAAAACGTCTTCTATGTATTTCTGTAAATCTCTTAAGAGTTCCATGGCATTTTGTAAAAACTATCAGCTGAGTCTGCACTGAGAGGTGGAGGGAGAGGATTTTCGGGTGGCCTCCTCACGATTATTTATGAACCAAATTGTCTTTTGCAAAACAGAAATAAATGAAGAAGGCGACAGTCCTGACTCCAGAGCTGTTTTTTCCACACAGCGCAGAGTGGGCTGGGTGGGCGAAAAGAGGCCAGTTACACTTATACATAAACAAAAAATTTCTAGTTTTTTAAGGTTCTTCACACTGGCACATATGATGGTTCTTTATGTCATTTCCTCACAGACCGTTTCCTCACAGACCGTTCTGGCACCATTCTCACCGCTGGCTGTAATACAGGGACGAAGTAACTACATGGAAGACTGTGTGTTGGAACCGGCTGTGATTTTCGTGTATGCAATCACTGAAACAAAGTTGAATCTATTACAGCTTTCAGGTATTTTCCCACAATGAACGGTGCATGCAAACAGTCAGATTTCCTCATTTCACTTCCATTGTAAAACTGTATCCTTGTTTCCAATGACTGGAACTGAGATTGTGGAGAATCCGTCCAATATCATCAGCACTGCAGATGGACCTACAGATAGAAATCAGGCTAGCGCTGATAGTTTCCAAGTGGTGGACATCAGAACCGCGAGTCTCGAAAAACTCAGTTACAGATCCTGGGCCAGTTTTAAACTTGGATCCAGAGTATAAACAAGAGCATAAAAGTCTAAAACTGTTTTCATGTTTTATCATGTATTGGTCCGATGGCGGTTCAGTTGCATTGTTTTTGGAACGTTGGATTTGCTTATCATCAATTTGCTTATCATTATTTCAACCCAAACAATCTCTTCTCCAGTAGTCAGCCCATCTGGCCTTGTTGATGCACATGGCTGCTCAGGCAATCTGTGCTCACCACTTGTGGTCTTGTGTAGCCTATACACAGGACCAGTCAATGCTAGTGGAGTGATACAGCTGACCTACTGGGTCTTTGCCCCAGCTTCACGTCTAGGAGAAGTCCTTGTCTTCTTCCCAGGCAAGGCCAGAACTCCCCATAGCCCACAGTGTCAAGTCTGGTCCCACTGGGGGGTGAGGACAGCAGCGGTAGCAGCAGCACTCTTCTCAGCCAAGCTCCACCTTCACTGTATCATTGATGTTTGCAATGCTCTGTGGGATCTACTGCTAGCCGCTAGAAGCAGCTTCACTTGTCCCATCTCCAGCCCATTGCCCCAGTCCTGATGCCAAGCTTGCCATAGGCAAGTCCAACCTGACTATGCACCCATCCTGTACGGGCACAAACCGGGACTTGGCTCAGGCCTTCCACCACAACCAGGAGCAGCTTCCTACTCCTCCTGTCAGCATGGACTCCAGTTCACTTAACCGTGAAAAGTATTTTTGAGTCTTAATGGTTACCACTAGGCACGGTTCCTGGGCAGCCGCCATTCTTGTTTACATGCATACCCAGATTCTTGACTGGCATCACAGGAGCCAGACACTGTGCGCTAAAGGTGGCTAAAGATGCATCCAAGCTCGGCTCTCCGCTCTCTTTTACTACCACTCTCTCAGAGCTCTTACAGGTAGTATGACAGACCCTCGGTGGCTGTGAATATGTTCAATACCTTGTTGAATTTGCATATAGATGTCGTTCCCCTTTTTTGTGGCGAGCTGGTGTAGAGGACCCCCAAGCTGACTGGTGCTGAGGGCACAGCCGGGCCGTCTGGGGAGGTTACACTGCTGCGGCAAAGCTGCAGGGCTTGAGAGAGTGCCTCCTCTGTGGAGTCCGGTCCCCCGTGGTCTTGTGCAGCCTCTATAGGGGGGCCACCCTGTTACGCCCTGTGTCCAAAACAAGCCTCTGCCATTTCTTGCACATGCAGCAATATCAGTTTCAGTCATACATGAACTTGGAACAGTGTTCACCCGGTTATGTGAGCAGGGCGAGTTTTCATCTCTTTCTGTTTGGGTAAAACCGAAACGTTCAGATTGCTGCTTCCTGGCTGGGACTGAAGTCGTCCCCTGTGAGAGATAAGCCCAGCTCAGCGTGCTCACCTTCGGAATAATTTGACATCTTTTATGATCCGTGCTGTTTGTCTGAATGTTACCCCACGCTCCTCTGCGGACTGAGCGCAGAAACCGGAATGGTCTTTGGGGGATTAGTTGTGTTTTGCTTTCAGAAGCATTGTGATACTGTTAAGGTTGGAGTGCGGTGTGGTTTGCAGAACATGGCGATCTTTTAATCCACAACAGCCATCAGAGCGTTCCCACACATTCTCCCTCTCGCCGTTCAACTTTGTTCATAATTCATTTAACACTTTTGCTCCTCCTGTATAAAAAGTAAACAAGTGAGACGGAGACAGTCTTCCAGAGCCATACTTTTTCACATGCTTACGTTCTATAAAAGCGTCCCAGGTTTGCCATAAAACTATTCTTGTCATAGACTGTTGGAGTGATGGAGGAGAACGGGAAGAACACAGGAAGCTCATGTTGGGAAGAAGCAGACTGAAGAGGAAAGCTAAATGTAGATATACTTGGGGGATCGAATGGAATCGACATAAATTAAAGCTCAGCTGAGTTGATTAATCTGGGGAACTGCTAATGGGAATTCTGCTTGCTGACTGGTTTCCTTTCTTCTGGTTCAGGAACTCAAGTTTCCCCTTTACCCCAAATGTTGTCTATCAAAGATATATCAGATGTATGAAATTGGTTTTGAGTACCTTTGAGTCGCCAGGTCGAACTGAGCTGATCTCACACTGACTTACACTATGTGTTTTTTGAGACTCTATTACATAATGCTATCTATGAAAATGGAAGATATACCCAGCGTCTACAGTTGAAGGATCCTCTGGGGTATTATCTGGGGCCTGTATTTTACCTTTACCGTGTGTAGACATGGGGGGCTTGAGTGTTATTGCGTCTGAGACATGTAGGTGTGAAATACCAACTATATGATAATCCCAGTGCTTGAGCTCTGATATGGTTTTAGATTTTGCAATGTGAGCCAATGGCATGTACCATAAATCATCATTTGCAAAACTAATGACCTTGAGAGTTCTATTGCGGTTATAAAATAGATCTACAACAAAAAAAAGTGAAACAAAGAAGCCCCCAAAACATTGGGCTTTCATATTGTCAGCTCTTTAAACCAAAATGAAGTAATGGGTGGAGCAATCTAAGTTTCAGAAAAAAAGTTAAAAAGTGCAAAATTGCATTTAAGTGTTGGTGATGCTTTATTGCTTTTGGTAGAAGTATTATCTTAGCATTTCTGCTGGGGTAGAAGTACTTGCTGGTGAATGCACCAAAAGTATTGGAGTTAGTGTAGGCCTTCTATGATCCAGTGTATTTTATATTAGTGGTCTCCAGGTAAAATAATAATTATACAATAGCTCTACTAACTCAACCCTTTTACAACAGCAGGCCAAAGTTTTCTTTAAATGCTGGCACAGAATTCCTATTTGAATGCTTAATTTAACATCCTGGAATAACATAAAATATAAATCATCATTTGCCACATTTATATCTTATTTTTTCATCATTATGTTAAATGGGATATTAAGGGGATCTATTAGGCTATCTAGGTTCTCTCACTGTGTCTAAAACGCTCTGTTAGAGCCCCTGTGTCTTTAAGCCCCGCCTCCTGCTAAACCCAGTGTGCTTTGATTGGTCAGCTTGCCCACTCTGTTCTGACTGGTCACCTGGAAGAGAGGTTAAAAGCAGTACTTGTGTGAGGGAGTGACCAGCTTCCTGGTAGGCAGGCAATAAGGATTGTGTTGCGAGATGACATCACAGTGTAACAGGGAAAAGGGCTGGAATTCCAGTGAGCCATTTCAGGCAGCTGAGAATAGTGGTTTCTGTGTGACACAGGTTCTCCCTCTGGTGTGTACTCTGGCTTTAGAACTTCATGGACCGTATACATGAACAAAAGGTACATAACACACTAAACAACAAGAGAAAATCCAGAAAGATGTAATAGACCCTCTTTAAAATGTGTAGCTATGTGTTCTCTGTGGAGGATGTGCTAACTTTTCTAACCAGGGGCACCAAACTTTTGCATACAATCATATGCATACAATTCAAAGCATTCAGACTGAGCACTTTCAAATTTAATCAATTAACAGTAAAGACCAATAGAGTACTTTTACTCAAGTGCAGAAGTACTGTATTTTGTATCTACCTGAAAACCTGTCTGTTCTTCCACCCCTAGTGGGCAGTGAGGGGTTAAGGTGGCGGCCGGGGTCCAGAGGCCTCGAGCAGCTGCACTCGTGAGTGAAAAGAAAACAGGGCCGATCAGGGGCCTGTCAGGCTCTGATGTACGATTTGTAATGGGATGTTTCCAGACCTCCTCTGTCCATATGGCTGCCGACACGTTCAGAAACACCCACCGCCTACAGAGCCAGCGAGAGCACAGAGCTACATCTGGCCCGCAGGCACACACATGTACGCACACACATACACACTTCCTCTGCTTTCTGTGACAGTAAATTTTTGTACATTTTATCATAGACAACGATCAAAAAATCCATAGGGCAGCAGTAGAAACCATGCTGCAGTTATGTTTGTTTAGTTTAAATGAACATAAATAAATAAATAAATAAATGAAAATGACGACTATTGGAGTGGAAGTACATTGACGTTGACGTTAAACAGTCGCTGATTTCATTGTAAACAGTAAAAGTCCTCATATCTAGACTAGTTTTTGTTCTTTCATACATTTAAATTTACATATATGACATTTAGCCGACAGTTTTATCCAGACCGCCTTACAACCATGCTTAGCATTCCCTCAGGGAATGTGTCCTAGCTAGTACAAGAAAAGTCTAAAACTCACCTTGAGCTCAGACGCTACCTAAACAAGGACCAGTACTGATACCTAGAAAGAAGACATGTGGACATTCAGCAAGCAGTGATGCCTCCATGACAGACGGCTACATGATGCAGGACTACATAAACACACACTGTTAGCACATTTGCCCTTAACACCACGTCAACGTCGCAAAAGACTATGACGGTGTCGTGCCAAACTGTCATGGAGTGACTCAATGGCAGCGGATCATCTTCAGTGACGAGTCCCGCTTTAGTCTTGGTGAAGAACGACCAAAGAATCCGTGTGTGGAGGCACCGTGGTCAGCACCGAGATGAGATGGTTTGATGTCACATGCCACACATCCCAGAAGGCCCGGTGTCACTCCAGCTCCACCCCTACCGCACCATCTGCAGGAACTGTGTGAGGATGTTCAAGCTGCATGGGATGGATTATCACAGGACACCATTAGGAACCTCTACAACTCCATACCGAGACGTCTGGCATGTTGCGTTAGCAAAGATGGCACCATTGGCAGATGGCTGCACAGCGCAGGACTACAGATACGCAGAACTTACGATGACCGACTGTCCTTAACACCATCAAAGACTGTACTGGTGTCATGCCAGACTGTCATGGAGTGATTTAGAACGACAGTGGGTCATCTTCAGTGACGAGTCCCGCTTTTGTCTTGGTGGAGGCCACTAGACGACTTGGTGGTCAGCACCAAGATGAACGGTTTGTTGTCACACGTCCAGAAGGCCTGGTGTCACTCCACCTACACCTCTACCGCACCATCTGCAGGAACTGTGTGAGGATGTTCAAGCTGCATGGGATGGATTATCCCAGAACACCATTAGGAACATCCAGAGAACTGGCTGTTGCTTACAAAGATGGCTCCTGACACCATACCGAGACGTCTGTTTGTGTAGCTCATAAATTTGCGTATCAGCTAAATGTATCAAGTTATTGATCCTGCACCAACAGCACTGCAACCCCACACCTCCTTCTGGGTGCAGCTATTATTTGAGGATGAGTGTTGGTGAGTGAGTTTGGTTCTGAACCCTCAGAGTTTCTTCTAGACTGGTAAGGAATGAAGAGGGAGTTGGAGGCACTGCATAGCGGATGGATGTGGAAGGGTGGAAGCTACAACTTTCTGCTGATATGCTGCCCCCTAATGCTTGGAGGCATCATCATACAAGTTGCTCCGTGACCCAAACTAGGTGCGGTAACAGCAGACTAACAGAGCGAAAGAAAATCACCTCACCTCAAAAAGCTTCTTCAGTGCATGATATACATTCACACCCTTCTGAACAAGACTGCCCCATTTCATTTCACCCTAAATCACGCTCGCTGGCGTACGCATCTGCACCCAACATGTCTTCCCAGCAGTCAGGTTCTCCACCGCGCTGGGTCTGAGCTGCCTGCAGCAACTCCTCAGACTCTGCAGCTGTTTGTCTCACTATCCTGACAACTCTCCAAAATTCTCTGGGAAATCACAACACGGCTCTTTCTGTCTGCCATATCCGGTGGAGTCACTTCGGAAGAGCCACTCTGAGTAAATGTCAATCTGAATTTATCAGAAGAGGAGCTGTAAAAAAGCTCCTTCCAGACCCGTCTTGAAGACTGAGCTGCGGTTCTTTCACAGCCCACGCACATGTGGGAAGGGTTAGACACCTCAGCCTCTGAAGAGCTTCTCCTGGATCAGATACGACCCAACGTTGGCACCCACGACCCAACATTGGTCCAACGCTTACTACAAACAGCAGCAAAACAAACATCACTTTAGGGTGCTGGACCTTTGTGTGACTGGGGGTCTCTAAAACAGTGGTCCTAAATTCAAGTTACCTGGGGGTCCCTAGCTAGGTGGTCTCTGTCAGGAGGGAAATGTGGGGGGACAAAGTGTCCTGTTTCAAATATGAAGTTTAACCTCATGGCATTTCGTCTGTGCCCCAAACAAAGCAGTCACTTTACAGGAGGAGGTTAAGAACGTCTGCTTGTTCTTTGGTTCTTGAATGTTCTCTCCCCGTGTTCTAGGATGTTTTCCCACATTCACAGCCTTCATGGCCTTGGATATGACCTTCATATGATAATTCAACCTCCTTTTCATTTACACTGGTCTAGAACGTTATCTAGTTCACTGTGTTCTAAAATAAGCTCCACGTTCACACAGTCCTTCAGTGTTCTCCGTATTCTCCCTGTTCTAGAATGCTTTCCAACTTCACATAGGTCTTCAGTGTTATCCCCATTTACAGCGTTCCTGCCATTCACACAAATCTAGAACACTGTTCTTGAATGTTCCCCCTCATGTCCACTGTACTAGATTATTATTCCTGATTTAAAATGTTCTAGTTCTAGTCGCTGGCTTTGAATGTCCTCCTTTAATGGCTCACACAGTTCTTCAACGTTCTTCCCATTGACAGTGTTCTAGAATGTTATGTTCTAAAATGGCCTCCTTTTAACACAGTTCATGTTTTTATACCATTCACATGGTTCCTCATTGTTCTCCTCATGTGTAGTATTCACACAATGCTGTAGAACATGTTCCATATGTACACTGTACTCTTTTCTCTGTTACCACATTCCGGTTTTCCATCAGCCGTTCTCCTCATTTACATTTTTTTAGAAGCCCCTCCCCCTTGATGTTCTACGATGTTCTCCCCCATTCATAACATTCTTGTAGCCTGCACTGGTCTTGACTGTCCTCTCCCACTCACATGGTCATTCAGCCTCCTTTCCGTTTACATTGTTCTAGAATGTTATCCAATTTATAAGGTTCTAAAATAAGCTCCCCAACCCTACCCACAGTTCTTCAGCGTTCTTCATATACCCCCTGTTCTAGAATGCCTACAGTGTTCTCCTCATTTGCAACATTCACACAAATCTAGAATGTCTGTTTGTTCTTTGGTTCTTGAATGTTCTCTCCCCGTGTTCTAGGATGTTTTCCCATATTCACAGCCTTAATGGCCTTGGATATGACCCTCATATGATAATTCAACCTCCTTTTCATTTACACTGGTCTAGAACGTTATCTAGTTCACTGTGTTCTAAAATAAGCTCCATGTTCACACAGTCCTTCAGTGTTCTCCGTATTCCCCCTGTTCTAGAATGTTTTCCACCTTCACATAGGTCTTCAGTGTTATCCCCATTTACAGCATTCCCGTCATTCACACAAATCTAGAACACTGTTCTAGAATGTTCCCCCTCATGTCCACTGTACTAGATTATTGTTCAATGTTCTTGTTTGTGCTGGATGAATGTCCTCCTTTAATGGCTCACACAGTTCCCCAATGTTCCTCCCATTGACACTGTTCTAGAATGTTCTAAAATAGCCTCCTTTTTGCACAGTTCATGTTTTTATACCATTCACATGGTTCCTCATTGTTCTCCTCATGTGTAGTATTCACACAATGCTGTAGAACGTGTTCCATATGTACACTGTACTCTATTCTCTGTTACCACATTCCGGTTTTCCATCAGCCGTTCTCCTCATTTACATTGTTTTAGAAGCCCCTCCCCCCACAATGTTCTACAATGTTCTCCCCCATTCATAACATTCTTGTAGCCTGCACTGGTCTTGGATGTCCTCTCCCACTCTACAATGTTATCCAATTCATAAGGTTCTAAAATAAGCTCCCCTACCCGACCCACAGTTCTTCAGTGTTCCTCATATACCCCCTGTTCTAGAATGTCTACAGTGTCCTCATCATTTGCAACATTCACACAAATCTAGAACTTCTGAATGTTTTCCCCCCACTCACAATGTTCTAGGATGTTCTCCCCCACTCACTGCATTAGTGTGAATGTTCTCTCCTATTGACATGGTCATTCAACGTTCCTCCCGCTGCACACAGTTCTACAATGTTATTACCTTAGCACTGTTCTAAGATATTCTTTACACTCTAGAATCATTTACCCATTGACATGGCTCTTCAGTGTTCTCCCCCACCTGCAATGTTCCAGTCATTTACACTAATCTAGAACGCTTTCCATATTGACTCTGTGCTCGTTATCTATCAGCACACGGCCTGTATTCCATCATCTCACTGTACTATGCTCTTCCACGCTATTCAAAATGCTCTTGTCACCTGCGCCGGCCTTCAATGTTCTCCCATGCTGGTTCACAAGGGTTTTCAATCATCTTGCCATTCACACTGTTCTGAAATGTTCTAGCATGTGTTTGCTGTTCACATTTGCCTTCAATGTTCTCCCCCACTTGCAATATTCCCACTCAGACAAATCTAGAACATTTCCCCATGTTGTTTCTGAGTTCTACCATCACACTGTTCTTGAAGGTTTCATTTAGTATGCCCCCCACTCACAATGTTCTACAAAGTTCTCCCCCATTCACAACATTCCTGTTGACCTTCAATGTTCTCGCCTACTCATAAGGTCCTTTACCATTCTTCCTATTTTCACTGTTCTAGAATGACCTCCTGGCTCACTCCAATCTTGTCGGTTCTAATTCTAGAACAGTATAACTAATGTTTATTGGAGGATGCCGGGTCAGCGTGCCGTGACCTTTACTCTGTTCTCCAGTAATGGATGACCAGGGAAAAGACCTCTTAGCACAGAGAGGCAACTCATACAAGCACCAGTGGAGCCTCCCACCAGCAGGCCACTGGAGGATGCCCCATTCCTTCACCTCTGACTTTCTGCCAGTGCTTCAAGAGGCTGGATACATCAACACAGACACAGTCGACTGTCCGTGACCACATCCTCTCCACTTAATGCCCTCTCACAGTCAGAGGCCTACCTAGGCCTGAGACACCTACTGGAGGGCAAGCAGGCCTGGTCATGGCCAGGGAACAGTAAACACTTAAGAGAAGAGGGTGAATGAGAGGACAGCATCGACTGAGCTGGATCAATATTGGAAGAAGTCAGAATTTCAAAAGCAAATAAATAATTGCACAAACTCAGAAAAGCAGAACAATTTGGCCTACAAATCTGCGGCGTCGCGTTGACACTCGTATTGCAGAAGTGAGAAGAGATATTGAGCAATTGGTGTGTTTTGGCAGCAAATAAGCTGCATTTTTGACTTAAACTAACATCATGATTTCACAACTGCCAATTTATGTGAGGTCTGGAAATAATCTTGTGTGAAGAGAAGTTCATGATCGGCAGCCTAATATTTTCCCATGCATTTTCCTGTGTTTCTCTTTTCGGTATACTTTCACGTTTTTTGTAAAACAGACTGAACTGAACAGATTGATTGAGTGATTGATGTAAAGCTGTAGTTTTTCTTAAGGTTTAGCTTGTTCTTGTGGGAATGTGATATACATCCACAAAGCATGCGCTGTCAGTAAATGTCCAGTGTCCACTTTATGGCCAGTGTCATCGTTTAGTTCTAATTTTGGGCGACACCTGCATAAGCAGCATCCGCAACACTCAGAAGGCTGACGTGGCTTATCCCACCTGAACAGCTTTCCCCCCCATAGTCTGTCTCTAAGATTAAGCTGCCTGGAAGGCATTTTCTCTATTTTCACACATTTACATTTATGGCATTTAGCTGACGCTCTTATCCAGAGCGACTTACAAGGTTAATGATTACAGGGAGGCCAACGTAGTGTTAGGAGTCTTGCCCAAGGACTCTTATTGGTGTAGCGGAGCATAGTCACCCAGACTGGGAGTCAGACCCCAGTCTCCCACACGTAGAGGAGACCCTGAGTAGTGGTGAGTAGTGGTGTTACCCACTGAGCTACACCAACACCACACTGTTGTTTTCCATCAGCTGTTCATTTCCCATTTATGTTTAATTAGAATGTTCTCCCTGACTTACAATGTTCTAGGATGCTCTTCCTTATTCACAGCATTGGTGTTGTTTGCACTGGCCTCGAATGTCCTCTCTCACATTCACATGGTCATTCATGTAGTCACCTTGTCATTTAGAATGTTCTAAAGAGCTATCCCCATTCACATGGTTCCTCTGTGTTCTTCTCATTCACACTGTTCTAGAACGTTATCCCATGTAGAATGTTCTAAAGAGTTATCCCCATTCACATGGTTCCTCAGTGTTCTTCCCATTCACACTGCTCTAGAACATTATGCCATTTAGAACGTTCTAAAGTGCTATCCCCATTCACATGGTTCCTCAGTGTTCTTCTCATTCACACTGCTCTAGAACATTATCCCATTTAGAACGTTCTAAAGTGTTCTTCCCATTCACATGGTTCCTCAGTGTTCTTCTCATTCACACTGCTCTAGAACATTATCCCATTCAGAATGTTCTAAAGTGTTCTTCCCATTCACATGGTTCTTTAGTGCTCTTCTCATTCACACTGTTCTAGAACATTATCCCATTTAGAACGTTCTAAAGTGCTATCCGCATTCACATGGTTCCTCAGTGTTCTTCTCATTCACACTGTTCTAGAACATTATCCCATTCAGAATGTTCTAAAGTGTTCTTCCCATTCACATGGTTCTTTAGTGCTCTTCCTATTCACACTGCTCTAAAACATTATCCCATTTAGAACGTTCTAAAGAGCTATCCCCATTCACATGGTTCCTCTGTGTTCTTCTCATTCACACTGTTCTAGAACATTATCCCATTCAGAATGTTCTAAATTGTTCTTCCCATTCACATGGTTCTTTGGTGCTCTTCCTATTCACATGGTGTAAGGGTCCGGGCTGTGCCGCCTGCAGTCAGCAGAGGGCGGCAGCAGCGGTGCCATTTTGGGGGGACTACAGCCCGGAACTCCAACCCCCAGAATGCCCCGGGCTGATCAAGCCAACAAGTTGCACCTGAGGTGTCGGCCATATAAGCCCACATGTAACAGCAGTCGCCGCTACACCTTTGTAGAGGGGTAGCCGGTACGGAGAAGGAAAAGAAAACGAAAAAAAATAATAAAAAAAAATGTAAAAAAGGAAAAGAGAGAGAAAAGCAGATGAAAAAAGCAAAAGAAAGGAAAAGCAACAAGTACTTAAAAGATTAAATAAATATATAAATAGAGTAGAGAGCGTGGGCCACCCTGCGCAAGAGAAAAGGCGCAGAGACCCACAAAATCCCCTTGGTGTTAAACCCTCTCCTGTTCATTTTGGTTCTTTAATAAACATCCCCTCTCAATCGAGCATGTCGTCTCTGGCGTCTCCTTTGTTTGTTTTTCCCGCCATTTCTACCTCACCTTCACAAAACCCTCCTGACTCGCCTCACGTGTACTGCCGCCTAAACTCATACACTCAAACAAACAGTTCGCGCCATACATTAACGTGCATCCGCATCCAGGAAACTCGTGTGCTTGTAATGTGAATCTATACATCGCCGCAAACGGGTTCCCGCCCTGCACTTGGGTCCAAACCCCAACTGCGCCGTGACACATGGTTCTTCAGTTTGATTGGTTGGTTGGTTGATTGAGGAATACCCATCGAAACGTAAGGTATAACTTCCAGTGGTAACCTAGTACAAAATTACAATCACACAATATAGAATATAGAGTACAGGGCATTATAAACAAACAAACAATAAAAACATACATACAAACTATATATATATATACAGGGGTTGGACAATGAAACTGAAACACCTGGTTTTAGACCACAGTCATTTATTAGTATGGTGTAGGGCCTCCTTCTGCGGCCAATACAGCGTCAGTTGGTCTTGGGAATGACATATACTGCGTCCTGCACAGTGGTCAGAGGGAGTTTAAGCCATTCTTCTTGCAGGATAGTGGCCAGGTCACTACGTGATGCTGGTGGAGGTTCGTCCTTCTTGGTGGTATGCTGACATTCCCCTGGATACCGTGGCTCTTGATACATCACAAAGACTTGCTGTCTTGGTCACAGATGCGCCAGCAAGACGTGCACCAACAGTTTGTCCTCTTTTGAACTCTGGTATGTCACCCATAATGTTGTGTGCATTGCAGTATTTTGAGCAGAACTGTGCTCTTACCTGCTAACTGAACCTTCACACTCTGCTCTTACTGGTGCAATGTGCAGTTAATGAAGATTGGCCACCAGGCTGGTCCAATTTAGCCATGAGACCCAACCCCTGTGTGTTGGGTATATATATATTTATATAATGTTACACAAACACTTATATCAACTATCAACACTTAATCAAATAGAGATTACCTAAAACCAGGGCATCACTAGAGCTTTATGGATAGGTTTGCTAATCCTGTACTAAGTGGGATCTGGGGGTCCCCCACTAGAAGAATTGTTTTTGTCAACTTGGTGTAACAGCCACACAATGTATAGGTCTAAATGAGCTATAAATATAAACCGCTATAATAGCTATTGTAGCTATTGTGAATAGTCTGGCCAGAATGTCCCCAAAGATCTTGAAAGCTCCTCATAAGGCTGTGTTAGGTTATTACGAATAAGCCTACACTCTAAACCCCCAAGATCTAACGACTGAGCCCCAAACCGAACAGAGCGGAGAGTGGCAGGCAGATAGAATTCGGCTAGAATGAGTTTCCTTAGTAATGCGGAACAGCCCACAGTGTCACTATCCCAGTAAGTCTTTGGACTGCCGGGCAGGTGGGCTTTTATTAGCTTTCCTCTGAAATGGCTTCAAATGACTTCACTGGTGGGACAGGGCCAGCCTCCATCAGGGCTTGGGGGAGAACGGGTAATTACTGCGGGAAATACCGAGAGCTGCCTTCAAAACCACCCAGCCAGGGCCAAGTGTTACATCATTAGAGAGCAATCACCCCGCACACACACGTTCCTAAAGCACACACACTCGTGTGAGGGCTTTGTGAGTGCTGCCACTCACTGGGTGAAAGCCGAAAGCAGAGCAGATGTCTGTCACCCAGGTTTATGGCCCAGACCTGGTGGTATTTTACTGAGGAAAGCTCTCCTGCCTAGCAGTGGCGACACCACAGACGTATATCATATAGGCCTGGCTTTAAGGTGCTGCCATAGCCATGGCCTGTTTTACTCGAGCTCTTTTATAACGAACGCAATTAAACGCTGTCCCATTCCGCCATTCCAAGTCCTTGGTCCTAGCCACAGTTAATCGACTGGAGCGACTTCAAAACCCCCTCCTTGAAGCTAAAGCCAATGGCTATTCACATCAGGAGACCAGATATTATATTGTTAACATATTTTTTCACTCTAAGTAATGGGTTCCCACATAATCTCCACGGCTGCTGGGTGAAAAATCATTACTGCCACAGGAGGTGCCTTTGAGAAAAGCCATGGACGCACTGGAAGCTCTACCTTCCAGGCTCGGTTCTCCGGAGCTAAATCTTTAGATATACAGTACATAAATGATGGAAACGGCCTCCAGCGTAATGGCTGTGTAGCTTAGGAACATCTGGTTGAAAATCACTATTGATAAATCATTTCTGTGATCGTTTTATACAGCAAAATCAACAGAGACAAATTATTAGACACATAACATCTTTACAAAACAATACCTGCATATCGTCGCTGTCCAATGAAAAACATGCATCTCCACTTTTGTCCATTTTTACTTTTATGCATCATTTGAACACATCAGCTGCTGTTTACATTGCGTGTGAATCTCATGAAGAATGGACCAACAGAAATGGCTCAAAACTGTTTGGAAGGACGTCTGGTTCCATTGACTTCCATTAAAGGTTAATGAGGTTTTTGGCCTCTCCTGTAAAGTTGCCATTTTGGAGATACTTGTTTTTCTTTGGACAGTGACGATATGCAGAAGCACAAATCATCTTCTTACCTTCTTATTAGCCAAGTCTTTAAAGCATTATGTGAGAATTGGTATTTATGGCCTACAGTTGCACAGAGCAGCTCGCTTATTTACACCACTGTCACGAATACGAATCACAATTTGAGCCCACCCTTACAGACAGCTGGACACGTGCACTCGTTGACCATCCGAAGGACACAGAACTGGCAAAGACAACATGTCAACTGACGAGATGGAATATTACATGACTCTACACTACCAGTCAAACGTTTGGACACCCCCAACTAAATGATGTAATTGGTGGTCTTAAAGACTCCACAGGCTTACACTTAACAGCCCCAACTGCTGAGAGTCTGAACCAGACCATATCCTGATCTACGTCGCCAAAAAAGGAGCTGAAGGGAATCAATCGACAGGCATGAAACTTGGTGGGTAGGTTTGACATTGTGAGACATGCCAATGATTCAAGATTCACACTCACATGTGACTTTAGCGAGGATGGGCCTTATCGCTGTACCTGACTGACCCAACAGCCAGGACTGCAGACATCCAGCGAGCAGTGATGTCCTCCATGAGTCATCCTGTTAGCGCCAGCACCATTGGAGTCCCATGCCTCCTTCTGAGTGTAACTATTCTATTGATGATGAATGTATATATTAAAAGCTAAACTCTAGTTCTTCTTTCAGGTTAGTGAATATTCATGATGGACCGACCAATAGAATCGCTCCAAACCTGCTCAGAGATAAACCTTGTTCTATCAGCTCCACTGCAGGTTAAGGAAGCCGGTTCATCCTCCTGTAAAGGTCCACTCTGGAGGGTTTTAAGGTGGACTGAATAATTCTATAAGTGCTAGTTTATAGTTTGATATCTTCACTTTCATTCTACAGTGAGGCATTAAGATACACATAAGGAGAACCTGCTATGAGTAGCCGTGTCTAAACGTTTGACTGGTAGTGTATACGGTCTATGCTCTGAACCACATTTGGCACCCCAGTTATGAGAATTGTTTGTTTATTGTCCTCCTCAAAGGTGAAATGAGATATTTACACACAGCTACAGCACAGCAGTGACAGGGACTAGGGAGAATTATGGAATTTTGAAAACTACAGACCAAAAAACATTGCAAATACTGCAAATGCGAGTAGCATTATAGTGGAAACTTGCAGGCGGTTGAACAATTTCTTGAACCCTTATGAATTGTCTTCAGAATGATAGTAGAATACAATACCACGATCCAACATGTAGAATTCTAATTCTGCCAAAAACGCTCAAAAGGGCACATGGTACATTTATGCATATGTTCTGGGACTGTTCTGAAGTAGCAGATATATGGATCTGCACAGTACTTGATTTCAGCCATATATTGTCGCTTCACTCATGTCTGTTCAATGATGACTGGCCTCTTCAGCTCTCCACGACTCGGCAAAGGATGTTAATGACAGATTTTATCGCTACTAAGAGATGTTCTACAGCTTTGGACTTGACCTCAACTTTCATGGAGCCTCCAGAATAGAGTTTTAATGGAATACCTTACAGTGCATGTCAACAAAGCCAAGCAAAGAACCTCAAGTAATTGGGGGAATCTATATGATTGTATTCAGAAATCTGAGTTGGATGAGAATATTGAAACATCAGCACCTGAAAGGAGCAGACCAGAGACTTAAGTTAAATCCTTGCAGACTGAGACTGGCCAGAGTAATGCGTGACACAGCATTGGAGTCGTCCTGGCAGAACTTGTGCTAAAGTTTTAATTGGGATTCTGAATGAACAAATTAGCCAACAGTCAGTGGCTTTCTAATTAACTTTCTGAAGATCTATCTCTCTCTCTCTTTCTTTCTCTTTCTCTTTCTGTTTCTCTCTCTCTTTCTTTCTTTTTCGCTCTCTCTTTCTCTCTTTCTTTCTTTTTCTCTCTCTCTCTCTCTCTCTCTCTCTCTCTCGTCCCTTTATATGAGGCCACTGGTTCAACTCCAATAAAGTGCCAAGTGAATCATCAGCTTCATAACTGGCACTGATCTAGAACCTGTGGGATGGTTCTAATTGTACATTTACTACCTGTAGTAATGAATATGGTTGTGAAAGACGTTCAACCACAGAGCTTCTCTGTTGTATCTGGTCAGATAATCTCATTAGCTATGTATATGTGTGTGTGTGTGTGTGTGTGTGTGTGTGTGTGTGTATATATATATATAAAATGTATGTATATTGCTACAATGTTTTTTTAAGCTGTTGCCAGACAACTTGAACTTGAGTTCACACTATATAAACAAATATTGATTGACGTTTGATTTTGATTCAATATTGATTTGATTTTAATTGACAATTCATTTTTGATTGCTTTCCATTGGTTACATGAGAGCACTCTTTTCACAGTGTCCTAGTAAAGCCATAACTGTGAGTTTTACTGGTGTTCATTCGCTCCTTTTCATAATCACAGTTATCTGAAAACTTGACATATTACTCAGGCCGCTGATCCGCTTCTCCTTTGTTATAAAGTAACAGCTATTATTCGGAACTAAACCTGTGTAATTCTGGGAAAGGCGTCAGTGCCAATAAACTGTATCCTAAATCTTTGATTCATCTTTTATAAGCGCGGGGTTATTTGATGAGTATATGGGCGTCGCTGTCTTATAAATCCTTTGGGGAGGAACTCTCGGCGGATTTTATCACCTGAGAGCGAGTGAGCAACAGATGGGCCGAGACAATAAAAGGCGCATCAGGCCTCACGTGCGAATCGCATCAGCACTCCCTATCTTGTTAGCGGCAGACATGTGTAATTGATTCCAGATGTGGGATGGGTAGGCAAGGGAGGATGGCGAGTAATGAGGGGTCACTGCACCTGGGTCCAGCCGCTGCCACACGACCTGGATGAAGCAGCTTAATGCTCGAGTGGGTCCATCAGCTGCAGGGACAAATTGCACTCTGAGCCTGGGATAGATTTAGCTGTCAAAACCCAAAAGGATGCACACAATTGCACAGGATTAAATACAATTTAAATACAAGGATTAAATACAAAACGGAATTATTATTTTCTTATTAACAGGAAAATAAAAACCCCAAACAAAAACATTTGCAGTTCCAGGCTCCTGCAGATGGCGCTGTACGAGGATGATGGGGCTATAAATACCTGTGGGGTGTGAGTGACGGGATCCATAGATTGAGAAGAGGTGCTACAGTGCAGGGTATGTCTCGATCCATGTGTGGAAAATGGCTCCAGAGCAGATGTTAATGATTGGCTAAAAGGAGTGACTGCATGTGGGCGTGGCCAAAGACCATAGTGTGAAGGAAGTAGCTGAATCTGCAGGTGTATGGGAGCATACGCTCATACGGGTCTACCAGCAGTGGCTAAAATCCCAGTCTACAGGAAACTCTCCTCGGAATTGTGCCGGGGAAGGCATCCACCAAATCTGGCCCAACTGCACAACGCAAGAGTGTCTGAACATTGATGTGGCCTACATCCAGACATATGCCCTTAAAGGATCCAATTGGGAGCAGCACCTTCAACATGATTGATAAGACACTGCTTCTCGTGTTGGACTGATTCCACTCCTACAGCACTACAGTGACTCACTAGCACCTCCTCAGGTGCAAAGTGGTATTACGAGACAGGACAGGCCGGGGCTAGCAGGTTAGCATGCTAACATCAGTAGATGTCTCTGCAACACATTCTTTGGCATTCCATAAAAACGGTTATTTCTCAATTATCCTTTTGGTTTTAAAACAATGAGAGGTCTGACTTTTGTTGAAAGCACTTCACAAAGTCAAGACAGCTTTCCTGGTTGTGACTAGCTGGTTTACCCCTGTATAACCTCTGATTTAGCGAATTTCAGCGCATTTTTATCCTATTTTTATGAAAATACACAGGCGCACAGACATTAAAGAGACCTGTGCACCCCAAAGTCACCTCCATCACTCCAGAACGTCCTCAAAGGCGAGTCTTCTGAGCGCTATTCTATTTTAGCTCACCACAGCAGAGCAATAAGTCACCTTACGCAGTCTCTCCCTTTCAAAGAGCAGCAGCGCAGACTCGCGAGAGTCAATTACTGTCTGGAAGCCGAGCTCGGATTTTAATACCTCAGAAGACTGAATATTCTCCAGCAGCGTGTTTTTACAGTGGTGTTTCCACTCCGTCAAGGACACTTCAGCAACGCGCTGGAACAGAGAGCCTGTTGCTGAAAGCTCTCTCAGGCTTTCATCCTGCTGGATTACCGCTATCTTCCTCTTGTGTGAGAAGAAAAACACCTCACAGCTTCCCCTCAGCCGCTACTGTGGCCAAGCGCTGCCAGCGTCACTTACACTCACATACGCTGGGATAAAACCTGCTTCTCTTTTTCCATTAAAGACGCTGATTAAACTGTCGTCTTCGACCTTTCGTCACAGTGCGGTCCGGCTTGCGTTTAAATTCCTGTCATGGCGAACAAAACTGAACCCAATGCCGTTTAGTTTGAGTCAGATTAGAACGAAGAACCTCACCATGCCACATTTTCAATACAATGTATTATCGCACCAGAGCTACCATGCTGATGTCATCCGAAACCTGCACGCGTTACCCAACATAGCTCCTCCGAATCGTTTAATTCACCACGCCAGACCACCGAAAAGCCATAAACCTGCTTTAAGTACGTGCAACACTGATGCGGACTCTTGGCTGGGGCTATTTTGCCTGGAAAGCCCTGGTGATTGATGAGGCTTGAGGATCATTCAGACAGGAAATGGTTGATCTTACCACACAAATATTTTCCTTGTCCTCTTGGACCACCAGCACTAGCTCACAATCCCCAGGAGGCGCGGAGAGAATCCTCGCAGACAGGAAGAGGAAGAAGCTAGCGCTCTCCTGAGCAAAAGGCCTGGAACGGTGACATGGATGGAGGAAGTAATACATTCAGTTTCTGAACAACATGACAAATACAAAAGACCTGGCTCTGTGATGGAAGCGCTCTGGAGAGAGATGTGTTTAAACATCCTGTAATCCATTTAAGAGAAGGACGCAGCTGCCAGTCACTGAACATACCAAGAAAGATGAGGTGTCCTAACTCTTAGAATGAAGGTGCCACGAAAGAGCTCCTTGGATGAACGCCATAGAGGAGTCTAAATAACCCGAATAACTGTCAGGGGTGGACGGAGTACACAGACCATGTAGCTCAGTTAAAGTAGATACCCAAGCTAAAATACTCCTCCTGTGTCAGTCGATTTATTACGGCTCTAATGTCCTATTATCCTTTCTGGAACAGGGCTCTTCATCAGCTCAGTGTAGGTGAAGAGCACAGAACACTGAAGGAGAACAGGTTCCATTAGCTAGAACCAAGATCTGTACAACAAAACAAGCTCAAATCAAAGTGACCACTGAACCCTGTCAGTACACTAACACATTACACTTACCGAGTTACTGTACACCGACACACTACTTACAGCACACTAACACATTACACTTACTGAGTTACTGTACACCGACACACTACTTACAGCACACTAACACATTACACTTACTGAGTTACTGTACACCAACACACTACTTACAGTACACTAACACATTACACGTACTGAGTTACTGTACACCGACACACTACTTACAGCACACTAACACATTACACTTACCGAGTTACTGTACACCAACACACTACTTACAGTACACTAACACATTACACTTACCGAGTTACTGTACACCAACACACTACTTACAGTACACTAACACATTACACTTACCGAGTTACTGTACACCAACACACTACTTACAGCACACTAACGCATTACACTTACTGAGCTCCTGTACACCTACACACTACTTACAGCACACTAACGCATTACACTTACTGAGCTACTGTACACCAACACACTACTTACAGCACACTAACACATTACACTTACTGAGTTACTGTATACCGACACACTACTTACAGCACACTAACACATTACACTTACTGAGTTACTGTACACCGACACACTACTTACAGCACACTAACGCATTACACTTACTGAGTTACTGTACACCGACACACTACTTACAGCACACTAACGCATTACACTTACTGAGTTACTGTACACCGACACACTACTTACAGCACGCTAACACATTACACTTACTGAGTTACTGTACACCAACACGCTACTTACAGCACACTAACACATTACACTTACTGAGTTAGTGTACACCAACACTACTTACAGCACACTAACACATTACACTTACTGAGTTACTGTACACCAACACACTACTTACAACACACTAACACTTTACACTTACTGAGTTACTGTACACCAACACACTACTTACAGCACACTAACACATTACACTTACTGAGTTACTGTACACCAACACACTACTTACAGTACACTAACACATTACACTTACTGAGTTACTGTACACCAACACGCTACTTACAGTACACTAACACATTACACTTACTGAGTTACTGTACACCAACACACTACTTACAGCACACTATACAGACATGACACGCATATCGGCACAGTCAGAGGTCCTCACTATCCAGTGTGAGATCAGTGAACTGTGATGTCAGTATCAGTGAGTAATCCAACTTGACAGTCCGTCTGTCCATCAAACTCTTGATGTATCACAATATTATTACCCTTTTATGAGCATAAGCTCTAATACCCCTTTCAGGTTAGTGAATATTCATGATGGACCGACCAATAGAATCGCTCCAAACCAGCTTAGTAATAAACCTTGTTCTATCAGCTCCACTGCAGGTTAAGAAAGCTGGTTCCTCCTCCTGTAAAGCTCCACTCTGGAGGGGTTTAAGGTGGACTGTATAATTCCATGAGTGCTTTTTGGTAGTTTGATGTCTTCACATTTTTTCCAAAGTAAAGCTTTAGGAGTAAGATAAGGAGCACCTTCTATGAGGAGTCGAGTCTTTTGACTGCTAGTGTAGGTTTCTAAAAGTCAGTACAGTACTAGAACAAAGAGGAAGCAGACATCAGCTCTCTGCGGTTCATTCCTCCACTGAGCTGATTTTTATTATGGGTTCAAAGTTATGGGACTCCATTAGCCACAGCAGCGATGGAAAGACCCATACACTGGCCTTGAGGAGGGGTTTGGAAGTGGTTAAGCTAGCACACATGGAACCCAGTGTGTTGTTTATTTGTGCTTATTCGGTGTTAGTGTTTTTGAAGCATACACGTAAACAAGTTTACATATTTTCTTACATGTATATGTATGTATGTACGGCTTTGTTTGTTTTCAGAGCAGGGATTGTTTACGGCCTCTAAAACAAGTTCAGATATTTAGCCTGGGAGCAGATGTGTCTCGTTCGCCCTTGCTGGACACCGGATCGAAAATGATACCACCGTCTCACGTTCATTTGGTTTCATTACTCCTAAACACCTCCAAACTGGCAAGACGGTATAAATTATGAGTAATAAAGCTGGTGGAGTTATGATGGACGTGATGAAAAATATCCTGTGGTTGTAAATTCTGGCTTGCTCCCTGGGCACCGGAGCAAACGGGAAAAACAGACACATGCAACACACGCAAACCCACATAGAGTGAAAGAGTACACTTGTGCAACCCGGCGTAACAATAAAGGGGTATTGTTTGAGTTTGGGTAGCAGACACAGGTCTGATTGTATCCCTGCGGCCATTAAGGCTTCTCCTGAGCTGCTTATGGAGATCGCAGCTCCTCGCTCTGAAACCCAAGTCCTCTCTGGGCGGTTAGGAGAATGTCTGCTGGACATCAGGCCCCATATTAGGGCTTAAGAGGGATTTTCAGCAAAACTACAATAATGCAATGATGAATGTTTTGCTGGATAAAAAGAACGCCTTGATTAATGCTAATAATAAAAACCTGAAGGCACTCAGAAACCTCACTTTGGGATGAGCGGGATGGTCATAGAAACAGGAAGCAGTGATTAGTACCTTTATTTAGACCTGCACTGGAAACAGCTACAAAAGAATCAACATTTGACGTTGTACCTTTTGATGTTTTACATGGGCTTTGATGTCTTACCTTGGCTTTGATGTTTTACTTTGTTATTTTTGAACCAATAAATACTCGCTCCAAAAGTTGATGCATGCAAAAATATTGGGACAGGACTATCTGCTTGTATTGACCTAACGCCCGAGTCTGAGCCTCTACTGCACTGTTTGAGGCTCTTGTCGTTTCAGCATGCTTTCTACCACTTTCCTTGTGATGGGAAACAGGAGATGGCTGCAGTTGATGGCGAAAGCTACAGTTCTTAATGAATGAAGAAAAAACTTATCACCAGTGGGCCCCAATGCTAACCTATCTAATGTGGCATCCAACATTGGTTGTTACCTGCTATAAACTAAAATCTACAGGGGTTGGACAATGAAACTGAAACACCTGGTTTTAGACCACAATCATTTATTAGTATGGTGTAGGGCCTCCTTACAGTAGGGCCAATACAGCGTCAGTTGGTCTTGGGAATGACATATACTGCGTCCTGCACAGTGGTCAGAGGGAGTTTAAGCCATTCTGTTTGCAGGATAGTGGCCAGGTCACTACGTGATGCAGGTGGAGGTTCGTCCTTCTTGGTGGTATGCTGACATTACCCTGGATACCGTGGCTCTTGATACATCACAAAGACTTGCTGTCTTGGTCACAGATGCGCCAGCAAGACGTGCACTAACAGTCTGTCCTCTTTTGAACTCTGGTATGTCACCCATAATGCTGTGTGCATTGCAGTATTTTGAGCAGAACTGTGCTCTTACCTGCTAACTGAACCTTCACACTCTGCTCTTACTGGTGCAATGTGCAGTTAATGAAGATTGGCCACCAGGCTGGTCCAATTTAGCCATGAGACCTCCCACACTAAAATGCCAGGTGTTTCAGTTTCATTGTCCAACCCCTGTATGTCTTACAGTCTACCCCAAAGGGGCAGAGAGCTAGCCTCAGCTAAGGTGACCAGATTTCTGAACTGAAACAGGGACTGTGGTCAGTTTATCATTAAAATATCCAGTATTTTTATCTGTGAAATAAAAAAGGCTGGACAGCTGCTATATGATAGCATGATAACTGTTGTACTGTATTGTAGTGTACTATGGCAAAGGTAGGGTTGCCACCTTTCAGAAATGAAAATAAAGGACAGGGGCGGGTTGGGGGCATGGCCATGTGTGAGTGACATGTATTGGAAATACGGAACAAATCACGTCCCATATTGGTTTAATACAGGATGCAACATTTAATTGCCAAATAAAGGACGATTCTGTATTTTACAGGATGGGTGGCAACCCTAGGCGAAGGCCAACAGTGACATGGCTGAAAATCATTAATAATGTTTGTAGATGGCATGGTAGCTACTTTCAGGTAAACTAGTTTTAATCAGGTACCTATTACCTGTATGGTTTAAGTGGAAACACAAAGAACCACTCGAGCCTTGCTGGCTTCTGGTTGAGTTTTACACAGCAGGATTCTGTAAAACTAGCCAGCAAGTAGAAGAAGTGGTTAGTAGAGGAGCAAGTGGTCTGTTGGCCAAAATAAGTATAACATGGGACGTCCTGCTGTCAGTTCTTTGAGGTGTTTTTTTAAATCACAGTTTAAAAAAAAAAACAGGGACATTTCTGCGAAGAGCTCCAGCCAGGGACGGTTCACCATAAACAGGCACTGTCCCCGGAAATCAGGAGCGTCTGCTCACCCTAACCATAGCTAGCTACCAAAACCAGGCCTTATTAAGCAGTTTGGAGTTGAAAGACCCAAAACCTGTTTAAACCCTGAATAGTGCCTCTTCAAAGATTGAAAAAGGTAACTGAAGATCTGAAGGAGTGTTTGGACTCGAATCCCATCATTACATCAAACTTCAGTGGATTACTGTGTTACATCATTGCATTTACATTTATGGCATTGAGCGGACGTTCCTATCCAGAGTGACTTACAAGGTTAATCATGTTACAGGTAGGCCAATGTAGTGTTAAAAGTCTCTACTCAAGGACTCTTATTGGTGTAGCACAGCATAGTCACCCAGACCAGGATTCCAACCCCGGTCTCCCACATGGTGTGGTAGCACTTTCTGATTGTGCATATATGCTATATCCTGCATAGTGCCATGCTGAAATAAATATGGCTGTTCCTGAAAAAGATGGCGTCTAAAGGGAAACATGTATAATATCTTTCAGTGTAACGGAGGCCTCACAGATTATCATGCAAGTTGCTCATGCCATTGGCACATGCTAGGGATCTATCGTTTGTACTCTGTATGGTCCACAGAGCATTTTATCAATTATTTCCTTAACCGTTTAATTCCTGCTCAGCTTTTTGGTGTCGCAGATTTTGAGTCACTATATCCTAATAAAGAAGGGATTAAACTTAACTCAGCATGACCTTGCCATCTCTACCAATTGGCAGAGGTATGTTAGGCTAACATATACTCCACTGGAGGTCACTGAGTCTTTCAAAAGATATTCTTTCCCAGTTCTCAGGAAGCAAGCAACGAGTAAATCACTCCACCCATGTGGATTATAAGCCCGTTTTATCGGGATATTATGGTTTCAGAGGTTTTGATGACCATAATTTTGTGATTTTATATTTAAAAAGAAGGCTACTTAGGCTTGTGTTACCAAAAGCTCTAATGTTAAAGGTGTCTATGCTAAGCTAACATAATATAAATGGTTAAAGTTTGACTCAGTACATGTTTCCACTGTGATTAAGTCCACTTGAGATCAGCTGGAGCCCAGAGAAGCCAGCAGCATTTGTGGACATGGCTGATATATGACTTCTAGTGTGCATGCAACAGTGTTAATTTGCATTTGTGGTGTTGATGTAGTGATGAATGGTGTTTATTAACAACAGTTTGTCGGTATTCCCCAGCGTGTTTGGTGATATCCATCACTGAGGCACACATAAATACATAGAGGAACAAATGAGCTTTGTGAGCCTGATCATAGATTCTCTTCGATGACTTGGTTTGATGCCAGTGTGTGGATATTAAATTATTACCTGACATATAGAGAGGGATATTTTAGCAGCTCTAGTCTTCTCTATGGGAATTTAATAAAGAGGGTGTTCCTTTGTTTCCGAAAAGACATCACAGCCCAATCCGTGCTTCGTCCAGCTTCACCGAACTTGTTGATGATCGCTCATGTCCTGTATATAATCACAGCTCCAAATTTAGAGCGCAGATGAGCCGCTCCCTTTGTTTATTACCACGTCCTTTGATGAGAAAAGTGGCGTCTGTATGAAAACCCAAACTACTGAAAGGGGTGGAGAGGAAGCTGGGAAAGCGTGCTTTCTTTTTTTTTTTAATGAACTCTTTCTTTATTCTCACTGAGTATTATTATGGAAGGGATTACTGTGAGCACAGGTCGCCCACAGCTGGTCCACAGACAGCCTCACGCCTTCAGTTTGCTTCCTTAAATGCTCATATGTTGAAATAAAAGATGCATTGCCTTGGCATCTCGCTTCGTACTCGGGACTAATTACATGCTTGTAAAGTTTAGTGGGGCCTAGACCTAATGACGGACCACCCATCTGTCTCCGCAAATGGGTTTTGGCACATCGTGCTGCTGGGCCGCCACAAAAAGAGGTGGGTCTTCAGTTTCATGCAGGGCTGCTAACTCCAAGGTTATCTCATTCACAAGTTAAGCAAACTGCTAGGAGGCAGAGGGGGAATGGAAGGGAGGGCGGGGGGCAATTTATTGCTGTCGGGTTTATAGGAGGTAGAGCAGCAGTTTTGCTTTTTTGACATTGAATATTTCACCACCGCTGCAACGGCAGAGCATGCGCCAAATCAAATACACACCACAAAACATGGTACGGGAATGGGCCAAAAAGACGGGATCAGTGTTGCGGGAGATAAACAACTCTCAGATGTGTTTATTGAGCTGTAAGGACATGGGCGGCCTTGAGAACGAATGGAGCCAAAAGCCCCAAATGGCGTTATTATTTTCTGTTGTTTTCAGTAGGAGAAGCATCACGGAAGGTCGGCATCCATCAATCAAACCTCTGAAGTCAGCGTTTTCAAACAACTGCCTTAATTAGATAGCTCATATAAATAATGCGGCCACCACGGCCCTCACATCAATGGCACGCTGCTGTGCCTGTTGTCAATCCTCCGCTGGTTTCCCCCTTCTTTCCGGATAGGACGGTGGGGAAAGATTGATGAGAGGTGTCACTGGAGGGAAGTGGGAGTGTCCAGACTTCAGCAGAGTGTGTGTCCATCACAGCGGGTGGCTGCGCCGTCTGGCAGCTGGTATTCCAGCCTCTGCTCAGAACAGGACACAGGGAATGCCACGGAAGCTGACTTTCCAGGCTTAGAATGCTGAAGCCTGCATATCCGTGTTACCGAAAGGATGCTGGGCGGCCGCCACATCAAGCACGACGGATGCTGGAGGCAGGCGATATCTTGCATATAATTAGGCATCAGCAAAGTGTCCAAAATCATCAGTGCTATTCACAAGAGTGGGATCGCGTGGTGCCACATAAGGAATGCAGTCACCAGTGGCATCAAACGAGCCATTGATTTGCAATCTGCTGAGTAACTGGACGCCCCGTCAGTCACATTATCAATGGGGTGTGAAGGCTTTTGGTATTTGGCACATGAGCCTCTTCACGCCGGGTGCCAACTTAAACAGCAGCTTAAGCCCCAGGACACTGGACAAACCGTTCCCTGTCATCGCAATACTTCACGCTGTCTCCACCACTCCACCGCCAGAAACCCAGAGCTGCCTTTTTCTTTTTCTTCTTTTTCTTTTTTTTTTGTTTTAAGAGAAATCGAGGGAAAGGCTGAATGGAGGAAGCCAGAAAAGCACTCTTGTTCGACCACATCACCCGGATAAAGCATATGGAGATTTGCTTTATTAATATGTATTATAGCCCATTGAAAGCTCTCCTAACCTAGAACTCCAATAATAAACAGAGCCCAGCATTTGTATATAGGATGAATGGTGAGGTGCTAAGCTGCGTTTGGTTCCCTGTAGCTTTTGGCACGCAGCCCACAGCTGGAGGGCAGAAGGAAAGTGGTGCACTTACACAGCTTCACACCATCTTCTTGTTTAGTTTATTACAATAAACACAATCATGTTCTCACTGCGTGCGACGACTGGGTGAGTTTCAGAGCGTTCCGCGGTTTCACCTACCCGACTGAATGTGCCAGTGAGTTTTGGAGCAGTAGTACAAAAACTACAGCAGCCCATGAGGGCGGTCCTGTCTGCTGCTCATACAGGCAGGCACAGATCTAATGCAGCTTCAACAGCAAAGCAGACATGGAGCGCACTATGAGCATGTGTCTGTTCAACTAGCTTACCGTATACAGCTGTATGTGTTTAAGATGAGTTTATTAATAGGGCATCATATACAGGTCATATTCACCTTAAAGAGCATAAATAAGCAGTTATAATACACATGTTAAAATGTAAAATAGTGAGCTTACATTCGTCTATACTGTTGAATTTTAGATATCTTATTTTTAGACGTATCTTACTTCTCCATCAGTCAACACTATGGCAGTCGGATATTCATATTAGACTGGAAAGGTCACTGTTATTTGTTCATGTAAGTGTTATAACTGCTTATTAATGTTTTAAAGTGTATATGATTAACCATTAATAAACTAAACTGAAACTGTTCATAGGATTTTATAGGGGGGTTTTATTGTGAAGAACACAAACAAACAAACAAATAATTGCATCCTCCACAGAGAAAACACTCCTTTTTTATAGACAGTTACTCAGTTATTTAAGCTTTACATATAGGATAAATAATAATAATAATAATAATAATAATAATAATAATAATAATAAAAACAAAAACAAAAAAAACCCCTAAAATATAAAATAAAATAAAATGATTTAAAATAAAATAAAAAAATACGTATAAATAAAATAAAACAAAACTAAATGCAGAACTAAAAAAACAGAAATTATAAAATAAAAAATATTAAATAAAATAGATGGTAAAATAAAAAACAAAAATGATAAAATAAAATACTTCAATAAAAATATTAAAACACTAAAATAAAATAAAAAATATGAAATAAAATAAAATGATAAAATAAAAAACAAAAATGATAAAATAAAAAAACTTCAATGAAAATATTAAAACACTAAAATAAAATAAAATGTATCCTTTGCAAAGGTTCTCTAAGATTATATTGTTACCTCTTGGCAAAGAAGGAGACACAGGAAGCATAGCACTTTGAGTGGATACTCTTTTATCAAGTACAGCGGCAATACGGAAACTGCGGCCTAGCACTTACTGAATAACTGAGATAGAGTACCTTCTGTATATGGTGAACACATGGACCCACCTTTCAGCCCCACAGTCCAGCACAACAATAACCCATGAATGCATATACACAGTTTACACTAGCATGGCCAACTAGTACAGATTTACTGTGAGCCCAGCATTCCAAGATGCTCTGCATGGCCACACCTCCTATTGTAGTTTTTAACCCTTAGGCGTGAAGTGCCATCATGTAAACACAGCATTAACCTGCCAACATACATAAACAGTAAAGATGAACAACGTTCTGTAGAAAGAGGGACAATAAAAGCTAAAACAATAAAAGTCATCTAGACATTTACACCTAGTGTTGGGAAAATGGACTCTGGAGTTTTTATAGTACCTAGACAGCAATATTAGGATTGCAAAGTCAGCAGTTGTGTATCATCACCCAGAAACAAAGAAATTGAAATATATACTTCTTTCTTTTTTATTTGTTTAATGTAATACTAAAAAAGCAAGTTTCATATTTAAATTACATTAATTTAGCATATAAATCTTTAGCTTAAAAACAAATTAGACCATTTGGTAACACATGTTTTTCAGAAATAATTTTACCCTGATTACACTACAACTACAACACTACAACTGTTTGTTATATAAAGTAACAAAATAATGTTTATCAAAACCTCTGAAACTATAATATGCTGGACAAAAACATTACCTTCGAAGATTCCACCAAAAACAATCCACATTTGTGGAGAGATTTACTCGTTGCTTTCTCTATGGATGAGAACAGTAAAGGCATATTTATAGAAAGACTCTGTGACCTCCTGCTGGATTGTTTTAGCCTAATGTTCATCTGCCGATTGGTAGAGATGGCACAATCAGGTAGAGTAAAGTACAGTACCTTCTTTTTTAACATATAGTGATTCAAAATGTGCCAAAAAGTTGAGCAGGAAATTAAAGGGTTAAATTAATTTGTTTGCATAAATTATGATGCAATTAAGCAGGCTAGTTCAGGTGTCTCAACATATGGGCTATGGACCATCTGTGGGTCATGAAGCACCCACTAGAGGCCCACAGGTCCATCCTGAGTGGTAGGCAGAAGCCCACAGTGGACTGGTATCGGCACTTTAACTCATAAAAGTAAAAATTAGTGGGAAAAAGGAGTAAGATATAAATGGAAAGATCTGTTCAAATTATAAAAATATATAAAAATACAAATAAAAGTTCAAAAGAAAAGTTCAAAACGTCATCAGTTTGCGAGGGAGCTTCTTAAAAGAAGAAAGAATGTTGATAAAGTCCTCAGAAAAAGCCAAAAATCATCTGCAAGTACAAACCAGACTACATCAAACTTGGATTTGTGCAGGGAGGGGAGGTGATGGGAGGAGGTGATGTTGCTAACCCAAAAACCCAGTGTGTGGCCTGTGGTTTGACTCTTTCAAATGAAGCGCTAAAACCTTCAGCTAAACGCTGGTGGAGGGCCCTTCACCGAGAGCGCGATGGCCTGAAGCTCCAAAAACTGCAGAGCCGCAGCAAAAACCGCCTGAAAGTACCGCTGTCAAATGCTGGCACAAGTAGACGGATTGTTGACCTGGGGACGGGCATACAGAGCAAAAGCTCAGACAGAACTAAGGAAAGTCCACAACTTGCTCTGCAACTACACCAGTCAGGTAATGTTGGCTTTTGGGAAATATACAGTTGAGACATATTACAATGACCACCAGCGAACATCCAGAGTAACCTCTGTGTGTAGTTCGGACATCAGCTAGACGGAGTGACTCAGTAAGGTCCTGGTAGGTATCTGGAGGGTGCATGGGGGAGGATCCACAGAACAAACATGACGATGGAGGTGGTCCCACAGATTTGAGTTCAAGTCTGGGGAATTTGGGGGCTAGGGCAGTACTTGGAAGTCTAGGTCATGCTCTTCTCACCCATGTGGGACATTTCTAACCATGTGACATGTTGCATTGTCCTGCTGGAAGATCCCATCCGACCCAGGGTAGACAATCAGCATGTATGGGTGTATGTGATCTGCAAGGACTTCCGCATAGATGAGAGGGACCAGAGAATGCCACTGAAACATGGCTACCTTCATGAGCTACGCTCTCGCGGATTTAAATGTAGGAAGTGGTCATAATAATGTGACTCATCTGCGTAGAAGACAAAAACATTTTGACATATTAAGCGTTTTGTATTCTTGTGGGCTGGTATGCTTCGGAATCATAAACAGTTGGGCCGTCAGGGATGGGAAACCCTGGACTAGTTGGTAAATCTTGTGCTCAGTGTAGTACTGTAATGTGCCTGGGACATAATGCTTCTTAGCTGGTCCTCACGGCCTGTCAGTATTAATACTGCACCAGCGATGTGAACAGTATTTCCATCCATCACTTGTGGTAAGGACCTGCTGAAAGTTTTTGTACACCCTCTTCTTTTTTCAATCCATCAATATTTATTTGTATAGCGCTTCTTACAACCAAGGTTGTCTCAAAGCAGCTTCACAGAAAATCAATTCGTTATAAAAAGAAAAACACTGAGTTAATATACAGACATAGGGGTGGGAGGTCCAAGCCCCCTTTGAGCAAGCCTGAGGCGACAGGGGCGAGGAAAAACTCCCCTGAGTGAGGAAGAAACCTCGAGAGGAACCAGGCTCAAGGGCGGAACCCAACCTCCTCAGGTCGAACCCGGATGAAGAGAGAAAGACAGAACTGACAGGAGGAGGAGCTTAGAACATCTATTAGATCCAGTCTGATTAGATCCAGTCTGATTAGTCCAGGATGAAGTAGCTGCACAGGTGGAGCCGACCCATAGATAGAGTTCATGATCAGAGCCAGACGCTGGTCATTGTAGAGGTTGTGGTCATGCCGGGTGATGAACTGCAGAAACAGGGCAGGAGACCCACAGTGCCGCTGATGCTCAGGTGCCTCTTGCTGCTCTGGGGGTTCTGATGTGATTGCTCCGGAGAAAAGTCATTCCAGTGCTTAACAAAGAAGAGGAAGGAAAGAGAGAAAGAAGGAAAGAGAGAAACACAGAGACAGAGACTGATTAGACGGACTAAGAGGTGGACATTGTAACCTGTTGTATGAATTTCTTTTTTTTTTTTAAGTCCATAAAAACCCCCTGAATTTTTCTTCTTCGAGCAATTTCGTTTTTTTTGCTTCATTAAGTGACATTATACCGTCATGTATAATATTTTTTGCAATCAAACAAAATTGCTGTTATTTTCCATCATTTACATTTTCGCACAAACGTGCCCGCACGTCAGACGACCTCTCTGACTCTTTGCAGAACGTGGAGCCTGGGCCGCCGTTGATGTTGTTTCACGGCCCCTCGGGTCCGGCTGCAGTGCAGTCTCTCCACATCCTGAGCGCTCGGCTGCTTTTGTCCGCCCTCCAACCTGCACAGCCAGGAACTTCCAGTCACGGGCCAGATTTATGAAGCTGCGCTCCGCCAGGGGCTCGCCCCGCTGCAGCCACACCAGGTTTGTTCTTCAAACAATAACATCCAACATCACGGGAAGGCTTACACTCCCCCTGACTTTCTTTTACTGTTTCGTCTTCCAGCGCTCATTCCTCTTCTTTTACGCCTGCCTCACCAGAATCTACAGGAAATGACCCCTCCAGTGTTCTGGCCACTAAGCCAAACAAACATGACAGAACGTTGCCAGACATGTTAGCACACAGCTAAGGCACTGAATATGGGGGTTCAGATTGTGTGGCTCATTTTTGTTGATGTATTATGCATGTGAAAAATGACACGGCCAGGACGGGCTGGGTGGAGTCCTTTAGCGTGGTGATGAATGTGTGTTTGGATCAGTGATAACAACATAGTCCACCATGGTTTAAGCTAGTACTGGGAACATAAGCTCATGTGGGCCACATCAGTGTTCAGTATGTCCAGATTTGGTGGATGCCTTCCTGCCCTGCCATAATTCAGAGGAGAATTCCCTGTAGACTGGGATTTTTGCCACTGCTGGTAGACCTGTATGACCGTACGCTGCTTCCATACACCTGCAGATTCAGCTACTTCCTTCACACTATGGTCTTTGGCCACGCCCACATGCAGTCACTCTTTTTAGCCAACCATTAACATCTGCTCTGGAGCGTTTACCACACATGTAACAAAACATTCACTGCACTGTAGCACCTCTTTTCAATCTATGGATCCTGTCACTCACACCCCACAGGGATTTATAGCCCCAACATCCTTAAACATGCAAGGTGGTGAGTTTTTTGTCCAGGAAGGTTTCAATGGGACCTTCTCCGAAACTTGCCCTACTTTGCGGAAGTCACTATGTATGACGCTAGCTGTTTGGTCCATTCAAGACTGATGAGTTTAATTGTCAGGTGCACAATAAAACAGGTACACTGTACAATGCAATTTCAACTCAAGTCAACATTTATTTCTAGGCACCTTTTACAGCAGATGTTGTGACAAAGCAGCTTTACAAAGACCCTGGTGTCCGAGTCGCCAGTGACAGAGGCAAAGAAAAACTCCCTCAGTTCTAAAGGAAGAAACCTTGAGAGGAACCAAGACTCAAAAGGTGAACCTGTCCTCCTCGGGTCAACACCCGGTAACAGGACAAGCAAAGGAAAGGAGTGTTCAGTGTTTGTAGGGTGGAGGAATGAATATCTGATTGGTCTGTAGCTCAGTAGTTCGGTCATCGGATGGCTCAGCAGAACGCAGGCCAAGCTTCCACAGTGCAGGACATCCAGGAGCTCTATGGTGGTTAAAGCCAAGCAGTGGCATTCAGTCAGAGCAGATGTAGCAACAGCATCATACCGCACAGGATGGGCAGCAGTTCAGCTGAGGCAAAATCTTAGCAAATGTTTCCTTTGCTAATCCACCATTAACACAAAACCACAGACATAAATTATGATTCGTTATGGTTTTTTAGTTAAATTATATTCTGATTGATTGTTTGCTTAACTTCAGTCATTCACTAGAGTCTCTAAACACTTCTTCCATCATAATGATTAGCCCCAGAAATGGTGGAGGGGTTTTACTCAGCAGCATGCCTGATGTGCATGTGTGGTTGTGCTTTTATGCTGAATCTCGGAAGTTTTGGATTGGATTTCAGAACTACTTTGTCAGACATTGCTTATCACCTTATGAACGTATGAACTGGCTACTGTTTAGAAACATGTTAGATCCATTAGCTAACTCGCCTTTCTAGTGTGGTGTGGCCATGAACTTGCGAGAGGCGTGAACACACAGAGCACACAGTGAAAGCGTATGTCATATGACCACACTGGTGCACTGTTCTTGCACCATTCTCTCTAACACTGCTCTGACTAGCTTCTTCAGAAGGTGCAGCTTCCGTTCCCCTTTAACCTCCACCTTTATTAACAGCTGTTTACTGTGATCTATTCAGATGAATAAAACAGATGTAGTTAGGAACGCAGTGGGACCTTCACACCACATCTGAAGCATAGAAGACAAAAGAGGAAGGAGAAATGCCTTCCTTGAGAAGCAGTGATGATGTTTTTATCATCTTTTATTATTTGAAGCACTGCAGATTTACCCCATTTGAGACCCTGCTTCTCCTCTCATTAAAAGGAGCGCTCATTAGCGAGGGAAGACAATAGATGGGCATAAACAGACTAGACTGTAACATGCTTAAGGTCATGCTTCATCCCTTGGCCCAGCATGTGTTTTCTTTAATCTCAGAAAAGAAAAATCAAGCAGCGCTCATATAATACACTAAGTATCCCTTACAGATAGGAATACAAGAGTGTTCTGGCTGTTTGGCCTTACTCAACCAGCAGCCAACACTGCTATATATACCAAACAGGTGTATACCACACTCTTAGTGATGTCACCATCAGGCTGCCAGTATAACGATACAAAATGGCCTTTAAATCTGTACAAACAATTTACATCATAATAACAAAGTACAACCATAAACTGACAAATAAAAAGAAGAAAAAAGAGAAAGAAAAAAAGTAAAAGAAGAAAATAGAGAAGGTGAAAAATAAAAAATATAAAGGAAAAACAAAAAGAAAGAAGAGAAAACAAAATGAAAAAAGTATATAAAAAAATAAATATAAAGAATAAGAAAAAAGAGAAAGAAAAAGGAAAAGAAGAAAAAAGAAGAGGTGAAAAGGAGGAAAAACAAAAAGAAAGGAGAAAAAGATCAAAGAAAAAAGTAAAATAAAAAAAAGAAGTAAAATGGAAAATAGAAAAAAGAAAAAGAAAAAAATGAAATAGAAAAAAGAAGAAGAAGAAAAAGGAAGAAAAAGGAAAAGAAGAAAAAAGAAGAGGTGAAAAAGAGGAAAAACAAAAAGAAAGGAGAAAAAGATCAAAGAAGAAACAATAAAGAAAAAAATAAAATTGAAAAAGAAGTAAATGGAAAATGGAAAAAAGAAAAAAATGAAAATAGAAAAAAGAAGAAGAAGAAAAAAAAATAAAAAAGAAAGAAAAAAGAGAAATTAAAAGGAAAAGAAGAAAAAAGAGGAGGTAAAAAGAAAGAAAAACAAAATGACAATGAAAAAAGAAGAAACAATAAAGAAAAAGTAAAAGAAGTAAAATGGAAAACAGAAAAAAGAAAAACTGATAAACGAAAAAACAGGGAAACCTCCACATGTTCACTGCTTGTCATATAATCATTTATTTGCTCTGCACCCCTGAAAACGAAGCTCTGATTGGTCACCCTGATTTTAACACACCTGAGCAGTGCCTAACACAGAACAGCTCTGATTAAGTAATGTACGCAGCGTCGCAGCCTGTCAGTTCTGGACCTGACGTGAAGACGGCATTAATATACATGAGCTTCTTCTCAGATCCTGACATGTTTTCAGTCTGGTGTGAACAGGCCTTCAGACCAAACCTAGCAAAACCCCTAATTTACCGTCAGGTGGCTAAACAGCTTCCTCAGTTTGATTAATGTAAACACGGTTTCCTGTTTCCTTCGCTTTGCGTGGGACATCACTCATATTTTGTCAGCTGTCAAACACGTCTGCACTGAACGTCTTGTAAAGCCAGTCTATTTTAACTCACGTTGCGGATGAAGCAGCCTGTACTGAAACTGGGGTACAGACGTATCAGTTAAAGGAGCCTGGAAATGCCAATAAACCAGTACATGTGTACATCCGGTATATCAGCATTCGTTTATAGCTCCGTATAGAAAATGCACCGCATGATGCCAAAATTTAGGGTGCACCACTTTAAATATTTTAATATTTTAAATATATAATATATATTAAAATATACTCAATTTAAATATTTTAAAAACATTACTTTCCACATAGTGATCTCTTATATTAAGATAAGCAAAATATATATGCATATTTTTATTCCATATGGCATAAGGAATGTCAATCAAATAAGGAGTATACTGTAAGGTGCTAAGCACACTGCAACGGTTATTATAATCAGAATGCTAATAAGCAGAATATCACATTATGTACTACAGAGCCTCGGAAAGGACAGGGTGCATTTTTCTTTATAGGTAAATATCTGGTGTGCACCAAATTCTAAGTGGTTAGCACCAGATACTATATGGTAAGCACCAGATCCTATATGGTAAATAGTAGCTACTGTGTTGTGAGCACCAGACATTATGTGGTGAGCACCAGACACTTGGTGTTAAGCATCAGTAACTATGTGGTGAGCACAAGATACCGTCAGATTAGCACTATATAATATGTGGTGAGCACCAGATCCTGTGTGATGTGCCCCATTTATAAAAAGATTATTTCTTTACTGGTGCGTTATTTCTTATGTGGTAGGCACCAAATGCTAAGAGGTGACCACCGGATACTATACGGTGATCCCCAGATACTATGCAATGATCACCAGTTATTATAAGGTAAGCACCATATGGTATGGGGTTGCCATCAAATACTATGTTAAAGACATAATTGAAGATAAGCTCATTACTTATGTGGTGAGCATTAGATACTATCAGGTGAGCACTATTTAGTGGATATGCACTTGGTGTATGTTTGACAGTATCTGGTGCTCATACATCTGTGTCTAATACATCATGTGGTCCCTGCAGCGAGTAGTGAGGACGGCTGAGAAGATCATCAGTGTCTCTCTCCCCACCATCAGACATTTACACCACACGCTGCATCTGCAAAGCAACCAGCATCGTGGATCACCACACACACCCCTCACACACACTCTTCACCCTACTACCGTCTGGAAAAATGTTCAGAAGCATCCGGGCCCTCACATCCAGACTGTGCAACAGCTTCTTTCCCCAAGCCATCAGACTCCTTAACACCCAGAGTCTGGTCTGAACACACACACACACACACACACACAGTCATCTTTTAAATCTGTCTACACATAAACTTAAGGAGTAGAATGTTTACACTTATACAACATGTGGACACAACTGCACTTTACTGCTCCCACTACCAGTGGGCTATCTGCACTGTCCCCTCCCTGTCTTTACTACCAGTGGGCTATCTGCACTGTCCCCTCCCTGTCTTTACTACCAGTGGGCTATCTGCACTGTCCCCTCCCTGTCTTTACTACCAGTGGGCTATCTGCACTGTCCCCTCCCTGTCTTTACTACCAGTGGGCTATCTGTACTGTCCCCTCCCTGTCTTTACTACCAGTGGGCTATCTCCATTGTCCCCTCCCTGTCTTTACTACCAGTGGGCTATCTGCGCTGTCCCCTCCCTGTCTTTACTACCAGTGGGCTATCTCCATTGTCCCCTCCCTGTCTTTACTACCAGTGGGCTATCTGCGCTGTCCCCTCCCTGTCTTTACTACCAGTGGGCTATCTACACTGTCCCCTCCCTGTCTTTACTACCAGTGGGCTACCTGCACTGTCCCCTCCCTGTCTTTACTCTACCAGTGGGCTATCTGCACTGTCCCCTCCCTGCACTGTGGGCTATCTGCACTGTCCCCTCCCTGTCTTTACCACCAGTGGGCTATCTGCACTGTCCCCTCCCTGTCTTTACTACCAGTGAGCTATCTGCACTGTCCTCTCCCTGTCTTTACTACCAGTGGGCTACCTGCACTGTCCCCTCCCTGTCTTTACTACCAGTGGGCTATCTGCACTGTCCTCTCCCTGTCTTTACTACCAGTGGGCTACCTGCACTGTCCCCTCCCTGTCTTTACTACCAGTGGGCTATCTGCACTGTCCCCTCCCTGTCTTTACTACCAGTGGGCTACCTGCACTGTCCCCTCCCTGTCTTTACTACCAGTGGGCTATCTGCACTGTCCCCTCCCTGTCTTTACTACCAGTGGGCTATCTGCACTGTCCCCTCCCTGTCTTTACTACCAGTGGGCTATCTGCACTGTCCCCTCCCTGTCTTTACTACCAGTGGGCTATCTGCACTGTCCCCTCCCTGTCTTTATTGTTTGCTGTTTCGTTTATGGTAAATTGTCTTGTGTATTTATTGTTTTATGTAGCATTTGAAAAATGCAGCGACTGTATTTAATCAGTATTGGCTGATACCAGTACTCAGTTATTGAGTACACTGCTGCACAGATCATAAAAAAGAGAGAGGGCTCTCTGAAATTCCATCAGACTCTCCATGCCGGGTGATTACCAGGAGAAAGGATATGGGATGTGACTTTCGTCCTACACCATTTGTGCTTTTCACATCCTTCAAATGGTCCCAGTAATTCCACTTTCTCCTTTCCTCGTTTGCCTCCCACTCTATCTGGCCCTTTTTTCACTCTCCATCTCCCACTTTCCCCCTATTCCGTTCCGGACAGTTTAACGCATGCCAGACCTCGGCAGCAGTGTGTGTGGAGGAAGCAGGGGTGATGAAAGACCAGTCAAAACATGTGCGGGGAACTGCCATTAGCACATGTGGCCTTCTCCTGAGTGTAATAATGCAAGCGGACTGCTAGTCTCGTGCATTTGGGGTGATTAAGGTGGATGAGGTGAATCGGCCGGGGTGCTTATTTTTTCACGAAAGAGGATCGATACTAAATAAAGACACGCAGGTGCGAGGGCCGCTATTACTCCCACATGTTCCCGATAAAGCCAGGATGGAGCTTTTCTACGGCTGTGAACATGATTTGTTTCAACGAACCTCGGGTCGCGAGGTCAGGGGTCACCCGTCCTCTTCTACAGGAAGACGTGTTACAGGATTATTACATGAGTGAATGAGTGCGCTGTATGAGGTTCAGCATGACCTAAGACTTATGGGGCCAAACCACTCTCCGGTTTCCTTTATTAGGCCACTTGTGAAGACAAAGTGCCCTGTGTTTCTGAGCAGAGGAGTACAGGCCGTCATCTCTGACCATGCAGTTTTTACCAGGACCTCACACTGAGAAGTGTTTGCCCATTTGCAATATGTGTTACTATGGACATTTGTTTACCTTGCATCTTTAGCTCTGTTCGGACATCACACCCACACCCATACATCACTCTGCAGTCTACACCTAGAATATCTACACCTGTATATATAGACTGATATCTTGTTCACCTTCTATCCATATATTGTATAATCTGGAATCTATATACACTCATAGTCAACACTTATCGACCCAGACATCTACTGACAAGAATGAAATTTGATAGATGGGTAGGTTTGACATTGTGACCCAACAGCCACGGTTGCAGACTCTCAGTGAGCAGTGATGCCCTCCATCCTGTTAGTGCAGCACCATTGGAGTGCGGCTGCACAATGCAGGACTACATGCACGCAGACCGCTACAACGACTGTCCTTAACACCACATCACCGTCAAGACTGCAATGATGTCTCAGAATGGCAGTGGGTCACCTTTGGTAATGAGTCCTGCTTTTGTTTTGGTGGAGACGGCCAATGAATGGGTGTGTGGAGGCACCTAGGTCAGCGCCAAGATGGACGTTTTGTTGTCACACGTCACACATCCAGAAGACCTGGTGTCACTCCACCTCCACCCCTACTGCACCATCTGTAGGCACTGTACGGGGATATTCAAGCTGCATGGGATGGATTATCACAGGACACCATCAGGAACCTGTACAACTACATGCTGAGACGTCTGGAATGTGGTGTAAACATTGTGGTACGACGCCTTACTGAAAGACAGACTTCTGTAAGTGTAGCTCCAAATGTATATTTGAATATAGGGACTATTCTGGTTTATGTGTATCTCTCTCTCTCTCTCTCTCTCTCTCTCTCTCTCTCTCTCTCTCTCTCTCTCTCTCTCTCTCTGTCTCTATCTCTATTTACTATGGACATTTGTTTACCTTGCACCTTGCATCCATACATCACTCTGCTGTTTAGATTTAGCATATCTATACCTGTGTATATAGATTGATATCTTGTACACCTTCTATCCATATATTGTATAATCTGACTCTATATACACTCATCGTCAACACTTATATATGCTTATTACTTATATATGCTTGGAAAGACGTTTGGTTCCATTGACTTACATTAAAATTAAATGAGGGTTTTGATCTCTCCTGTAAAGTTGCCGTTTTTGGAGATACTTGTTTTTCTTTGGACAGCGACATATATATATATATATACTGTATATATATATTTTTTATATTTATGGTCTAATAAGCATGATTAGATTTCATTAGCTGGTCATGATACTGTAATTTAAACAAGAATTAGAGAAAGTTCCCTGGCTCAAATACCACTTTAGAATAAACCCAGTTATGCCCTGTTTTACTAGAATACCGCCTCTCTGGTCATCACTCTTAATATGTGTTAGGGCCCTGCGGGACACGCATACCAGGGGCCTCCACCAGCACATTCTGCTGTAAAGAGTTCCAGCAGCAAGCTTGAAAAAAGAGCAAGGCACTCAGGTTTTATCCCCCATGGTCTTTGTTTATAGTTCAGCTGAACTTTACGCTTCCACTCCATCCCCCTGTTTGTTTCTGAATGTCTGTAACTGCACCTGCCCCTAAACTCCTCAGCTCCTCAGGCTTTTTTTGCAAGCTGTTAAACGATCCTCCTCCATGCATGGTGAAATCCCCAGCTACACCTCATAGGGAAAGCTCCTTCAGCCAATGTGTTACAGTTTATCACTGAAAAAGATCTATTTATCATGCCACAGCTCTTTCATCCGTGGTTCGCCATTTAACTACGTGTTGATTAGACACATCTAGATTGTTGGTACATGTTGATAGAGTACAGCTGGAGACAGTAACTCAAGTTTCTTCCCTGCACAGCTGTAGTCGTGCCGAGGCTCTTTATCAGTCATTAGTTTCCGACCACAGGATTATTTTTGGCTCATGTATAAGCTCACTAGCAAAAAATGGTCACCTGTGACTGAAACGTACCTAATAGCCTGTAAGACCTCCGCAAGCACCACCAACAACAGCTGGAACTGGATTTGCCGTAGACTGGATGTAGCCCACATCAGTGTTCAGACACTCTTACGGATTGTGCAGTTGGTCCAGATTTGGTGGACGCCTTCCTGTAGACTGGGATTTTAGCCACTGTTGGTAAACCGGTATGACCGTATGCTTCCATACACCTGCATCATTAACATCTCCGTTGGAGCCATTTTCCATACATGGAACGAGACATTCACTGCAGTGTACCTCTTCTCAATCTATGGATCCCGTCACTCACACCTCCCAGGTATTTATAGCCCCATCATCCTTGACCATCCCCACCTGCAGGAGCCTGGAGTTACTACCACCTTAACACACAAGATGACGAATTTTCTTATCCAGTGATCTTGTATATAGGCGAATGTTGTTCAGCTGTACAGTAAGAGCCGTGGTGATAAGGATACATCCCCAGACACGAGCTAGGGGTGCTCGGCACTGGGGAGCAAACACCCTGTGAGGTAGGCTGGCTCCTGAGGTCTCAAACACATGTTCTGAACTAAACTATCAAGGACTAGTTTCCAGATCCCTTGCCAGTTTTGTCGATAGCATACCAGGCGTCTTGACTGCCTTGTCCGTAGCGCCCCAAGCATTTCCTTGTTAACTCTTTTCCCTGTTGTACCCTTTTTCTGTTTTTGGCTTTCGCTCTTGGATTGTTGCGTTGGGCTTTGGTGTTTGGATGGATTGTCTTTTCCTGTTTGACCTCTGCTTGTCGTTTCACTCTGACTCGCCAACTCCTTGTACCTGATGTTTGCTCTTACGGTTTTGACCTGACCTGGCTTACTGACTACTCTTTTGGATTGCCCAATTACTAATAAACCTCGCTCACTGTTCTTTAGGTCTGGTTTATTTGCCTAATGTTACAAAATGTGACGTTTGGCAAGGCAAAGAGGGAGACATGGGAAACATTGTGCTTTAGTGAGTGCTCTTTATTAAACCCAGCAGTACTGGAGACCACCGCCCAGCACTAGGCTACTGAACAGCTGAGATTACAGGCAGGACACACACTGGAACAGAACGGTAGGCACCAACACTGCACCACTACCCCATTAAACAGCCCCAAAGCCCAGTACAGAATGGCCAACGATACATATACTTGTATATACATCTATAAGTTAACAGGCCCGACTGTTTTTAAGATTTATAGTCTCTCTTACTGCATGTCTGGCGTTCTCCCAGAGAGCTCCGCACGTCCAAGCCTTCACACTAGCCAGTACAATATATTTAACAGAATATTACCCAGAGGCCTCAACAACCACTCTCTGTGTTTATCACAATGCACTTTCTCTTTGGGAGACCTGTGTTCAGTTTCTTGGAGAACTGTGGTTTAGCAGTTTCTGCTTCTCAGCACCCGAGAAATCCTAAACACATTCAGAGATAGGTTAAGGTTTTGGATTCTGGGTTGGTCATTTTTCTGATATCACCAGCAGCTTCTTTTGTCGGTCGTGTCTGTCTCTGTTTCTCAGTGAGGAGATTCTTGAATAGCTACATCTCCTTTCTGACCTTCATAGCATTGACGTGCCTTCTCACAGGGAAAGGATGGACAGACACACCTGTGGATGTTTTCAGATATGAAGGAAGAGTGGAGCTTGATGTTCTCATTACTCTCACAAAGATGAAAGCTTAAAAACGGAAGACATTAGTCCCCTTGTGTGTTTAGGGTGGTAGTAACTCCTGCAGGCGGTGTTGCACGAGGACGAAGGGGCTATTTCATAGATTGGGAAGAGGTGGTACAATGCAGGGAATGTCTCATTCCATGTGTGGTAAATGGCTCTAGAGCAGATGTTAATGATTTGCTCAAAGGAGGGACTGAGCATTTGGGTGTGGCCAAAGACCATAGTGTGAAGGAAGTAGCTGAATCTGCAGGTGTATGGAAGCGTACGCTCATACGGGTCTACCAGCAGTAGCTAAAATCCCAGTCTACAGGGAATTCTCCTCGGAGTTGTGCCAGGGAAGGCATTCACCGGATCTTTGACGCAGGAGTGTCTGAACACTGATGTGGCCTCCATCCAGAAACGTGTCCAGTCCATGCCAAATCCAATCACATGTTTCGGTCACAGGGGGCTCTTACTCTCTGGTGAGCTTATTATTGGAACCTTCTTTTCCTACTATCCGTTTTCTTTCCCTTCATGTAAATTGATTATCGGCCTAATTGTCTTGGAAATATCTCCTTAAAAATGAGCAACTTGGAATTATTTGCTGGGATTGTGAAGTAGACTTTTGCACAGAACTCCATCTTTAAACAAACTCCATGAAATCCAGCACTGATATAGCGATCCTTTTCCACTTGGCTGATCTAAAAAAGGACCTTGCGAGCTTCACAGCTGGCAGTTGATTTACAGTCAGAACACAGTGGTTGGAAAAACGCAGGAGGCCAAGGCCATTGTGTGACACGTTGTACTGATGATGGGCAAAAATAGTTGGAAAATTATGCAGCAGTGTGGAATCGATACGACAAATAAGGCCTGAAGGGAATTCCCCTTTGGGTTTGCAGTTGCAATGCTGCAGAACAGAACGAACGATTCCATCGAGCAATGAAAGGAAGTACGATTGCAAAACTAACAACATCACAAGCAAAGCCAAACCGTCACTGCAGGACACAGAGTCAGACCTATCACACAAAGGAAATAGGCTCCTTTACCTCCATATACAAGGACATTCTTGCTCCACCTTAAAAAATGTAATATGGATAGGATACAGTAGAATTTCAATGTTTAGCAGACGCTCACAAAGGGCTGTGTTGCTCACACAGACAAATTATCCCAGCTAGTGTGGCACATCAGAGTCCAAACCAGGGTCAGAGTAGGCCAGACCACCGCAGGCCAGCCCACCCCGAACTCTTTCTGTGTTTTTATTGCTATATAAACACAGACACAGCATTGCCTTCGTATCCTTAATATGACATCATTATGAGAGTCAGTAGGCTACAGACTAATGTGGCAACACTGTATATGAATATCATCTCAATGAGTGTCTATAAACACATAATAACACATAATAATAATAATATTATAATGCAGTCATTAACAACATAATCAACATGACATGTTATTATGTAGTTCGTTAAAGCTTTAGGGTTGAAGCTGGCTAGTCACTGATCACCTGATTATTTGAAATCAGTTGAAGTCACACCCCTCTAATTCTCTCTGGCTTTCCAGACCTCTGCTGTGAATGAGTGTCTCATCAAGTCTTTATACCTAAGATTTAAGATATTAAGATATGAAGATTTTAATCCCTTGTTGATCCCACAGTGGGGAAATTTACATGTCTCCGCATTTAACCCATCCGGTGAAGTGAAACACCCACATACACACTCACTAGTGAACACACACACTAGGGGGCAGTGAGCACACTTACCCGGAGCGATGGGCAGCCCTATCCACGGCGCCCGGGGAGCAGTTGGAGGTTAGGTGCCCTGCTCAAGGGCACCTCAGTCGTTACTGTCAGTTCAGGGAATCGAACCGGCAACCCTCCGGTCACAAGGCTGGTTCCCTAACCTCCAGCCCACGACTACCCCCTAATATACATGAATATCATGTCTGTGACCATCTATAAACATATTAATAACATGTTATAATGCAGTCATAAGGCATTAATATGATGCATTCATTAATGATGAATTAATTGATGCCAGCTCTGAACAAGTTGTCCAGCTGAGATATACACAGACTAGCTTTAGGCTGGAATTAGCTTTAGGCTCCCACATGCCAATCTTGCTATTTAGTCACAGACTAATCACGGAATAATCAGACATTTCTTCCTCTGCCTCCAAACCACTCAACCCTTCTCCTATTCTTTCTAGTAGATCATCATCATAGACTTCCATGAAAAACTTACTAACAGTTCTTATTTGATATTGCATATAACTATAAAGTCTGGTCCCCCTCTGTCCAGGGTCGACCTGAAGAGGATGGGTCTCCCCCTTTTGAGTCTTGGTTCCTCTCACGCTATATAAATAAATCTGAGTTTCTTGGAAAAAATGTCCCCTCCCTTTATTGTGTCTTTGTGGCCTGAAGACGAGGCTATTGGCTAAAATGGAGTTTGATCATGACAGCCCATCCCCAGGTGAAGACTGAATTACAAGGTGAAAGAAAATGTAATATCTTGAAAGTCCCTTTTGCCAGGCAGTGTGTTTTCTCTCTTGCTGTGCAGTGTTTGGTAAGTTAAATGAACCCACGTTGCCAGCCTAACACTAGTCTATATGCCAGTCAGCTGCACAGTGTTGTTATTGTTCCAAAGTGTGCTTCCTGCCACTTAACGCTGATATTAAGGTCCGCTCTGTGGTGTTTCAATCCAGGCCATTTGGAGTAATTCGGGAAAATTACTGAGACCCTTTATCCCATATGAATCAGTCAGTTAAATTGCAATACCAGACCACCTGTGGTGAAACTAATCCCGCTCAAATAGGCCTTAAGTCTAATACAAATTTATGAGATTCCAGGGTCTGTATTGGGCTCATAACGTTCTATTGACCGGTGGAGTTTGTCTTTGTCACAGATTTTCAAGCCATTTTCATTTATGATGATTTGTCAGCGCTGACTCATCAGGTCTTTAACTTTCATCACACAGCTGATGATGAAGTGGTTGGTATATACTGGTATTTTTATCAAATATATAAAAATATTTTTAGTTTTAAAGATGCCAAATTTAACTAAAGTGATCAACACAACATGATGAAATGGCGTCTACGTATCGTTTTGTAGAGATACCTACTGAAGTTAGCATGCTAGCAGCCCGTCTGGTCTGGTTATACCACTTTGTACCTGAAGAGAAAGAATAAGGTAGCTCTTTTTCCCTGACAGTGTATTCTAACCTCTTATCAATCATGTGGAAGGGCCTGCTCCTGGTCAGATCAGACACATAGCCAATAAAGGGAACAGTAAATCCAATCTTTGTAAGTGACCATTTCATTTAGTATTATATACTGCACAAAAAAAAAATTACCTGTGACAGTAATGTACCAAGTAGCTTGTAATACCCACTAATGTTCAGTAACTCTTGCGTCAAAGAATTGTGCAGTTGGACCAGATTTGGTGGATGCCTTCCCTGGCACCATTCCGAGGAGAATTCCCTGTAGACCGGGATTTTATCCACTGCTGGTAGACCCGTATGACCATACGCTTCCATATACCTGCAGATTCAGCTACTTCCTTCACACTATGGTCTTTGGCCACGCCCAAATGCAGTTCCTCCTTTTAGCCAATCATTAACATCTGCTCTGGAGCGTTTTCCACACATGGAACGAGACATTCCCTGCACTGTAGCACCTCTTCTCCATCTATGAATCCCATCACTCACACCCCGCAGGTATTTATAGCTCCATCATCCTCGTGCAGCGCCATCTGCAGGAGCCTGAAGTTACTACAACCTTAAACACCCAAAGTGACTAATGTATGTACAGTATATAATGTCCAGAAGCTGAACTTCCGCTGACCCATTCGCGTTTACCAAGAAAAAGAAAACATTAAACAGATCTATGGTCTGTCGTGTCCTTTTAAAACTAGAAAATGTACAAACTCAGTTTTCCATGTTCTGACATAAATTCCACATTGTCCAGGTGTAGTGATGATCTGATTTTCCGACATTTAACCGGCAGGCAGACACCAGAGCTTTTAACAAAGGCCTATAGCGCGTTCTTCCCGAACGGCCTCATGCTAAGATATCATTAACATCTGAGCTATTTACGATGTCTCTGTTCAATGGCACAGGTAGGATGACCCGCACCGTGAAAGCTCACAGTTGAACATCTGTTGGCCCTAAAACATCTGGATGGCTCTATAAATCATGGTTTCCTTTAGCCATTCCTCTAAAATGTTTGTATGCATTTTCTTCTTGAGGGATTCTCAGATCATGGTTCAATGATAAAGGGAGGTAGCGAGAGAGAACTTGTGGCCAGACCTTTTCTTTCTGATTATACAAGACATTCGGAGGAAAAGTAAAAGGCAGGGAAGCGTAAAGTCAGAGAAACATCATTTTTAACATCCCTGTCAGTACACTGTATTGAGTCTTGAGCCACAGGATGATTTAAAAACGCCTGCTTTAGGTTGTGGAGTAGTCTTTGATGTCAGAGAGACCCACTCCTTACTGGAAAGTCTAAAATGGAGAGTAGAGTAGTCTGACTGAGGCCGCTTAGTTATGGAGTAATAATACCGTCACAAAAGTATGCACAGAAGTATTATCCACGCTAATACATAAGCACATTTGTTGAAAGTCTGCTTTCATACATCCACCTATAGACTGAATCATGCATAATCACATTATGTCATAAAGATGTGTTTTGTGAGAATACAGCTTGTAAAATTTACAACTACAAACATTTACACACACAGCCTAAATTATTATGGACGTGACCTCTTAGTTATGAATATGAATCGATGAAGTTATAAATGTCTGTCAAAAATATGTCATTGGAGTGACCAGGAAAAAACGCATTGAGTAGAGGACCAGTTAATACAGTGTGCATGCGTCTTCGCTGGCGTCCCGTGTAGTACAGTATGACTCCGAGGCTGTATTTGAAATGATATACTACATACTACTTGTGTACTAAATCTGGCTAACAGTAGTATGTAGTATGCAGCATGTGAGCAAACTGAAGATCTGTAGCGCACTGAAGATACCCGGATGGTGTTCTACTCCAGTCAGAGTTTCTAGTATACAGGTGGAGCTATCTTCATGGTGTACTGTATCCCATCATGCACCGCTGCCTCACCAGCTCTCAGCCTGCTTCAGCCAGAGAGAATGGCGGCGGCTAACACTGAGGAGCTAAACGCAGCCCATTCCGAGTATAAGTGTGTTAGGGTTAGGGTAGTGTAGTGATTGTAGTGTAGTGATTGTAGTGGGGTGTGTTTTCATCAGAATGGGCCTCAGAAAGTTAAATATACAGGTCTGAAGATTAATAAAAGATGAACTCCCTTTAGAGGATCAGTTTTAGAGTGAAATAGCCGAGGGGAGCTAACAGCTAGGCTAAGCATATTTCAGGTGAACCGAGCAGCGTTAGCAGCAGCTAGCTCTAAACAGTGGATACAGTAATAACAGCTCTGAGGTAAATTTGGGTGGAGTGATTGTAGTGGGGTGTGTGTTCATCAGAATGAGCCTCAGAAAGTTAAATATACAGGTCTGAAGATTAATAAAAGATGAACTCGCTTTAGAGGATCAGTTTTAGAGTGAAATAGCCGAGGGGAGCTAACAGCTAGGTTAACCGTATCTCAGGTGAACTGAGCAGCGTTAGCAGCAGCTAGCTCTAAACAGTGGATACAGTAATAACAGCTCTGAGGTAAATGTGAGGTAACTGGTCATGTGACTGTATTAGTATACTACACTGTAGGTCAGAACTTGTTACTTGTTGCATACTTCACAGGGGCAGTATACAGTATGAAGTACATACTACAGTAGTATGCAGTTTGGAGTGTAGTAGTGTGCCATTTCAAATACAGCCTGGGTTTTGGAAGCTGGCAGATTATGGAAGCTCCTCAGTACTAAAACACTGAGTTAGGAAAGTTAAACTTAAACGACACCACTGCATCTAGCCTGCACCCTATTTCGCTCCTGTCCTCAAAGATTACCATGACAACATACTATATAAAGTCATGGAGACTTAAAAAAACAATCTGAAATAAATGACCGTCAAACAATTCTGCTCAACAGAGAAAGAATAACAACTGTACCTGAGTGGAGCTGCCACTGACTGTCAATAGTCTAAAGTCCAGTGATGAAGAGTCAATTCCATAGGAGTCAATTATTTGAGTTTTGGGCAATGACTCTAAGACTGGAAATACTGAGAATCGACTCTAAAGATTCCATTTTTCTACATTGTAGAACGAAAGGGGACATTAAAACAGAGGCAAGTGTAAAGCAAGAGAGAAATGGAGTCCAGGATTCCAGGATACAGGAGTCGAGAGTCAGAGTCAATTCCATTCTAAAATATGAACAATAAGAAAATACACTACTTTTTTACTTAACTATTAGTCACATTATCATCTTTGTCTTTGGTGTTAAGTCTTACTTGCTATTTCTTTCCATTTTAGAGAGGAAGAAAAAAAATGGTTGCTGCCAAATAGCTCTCCATTGTATGTCCAAATCTGGCACCCCCAGGAAAGTAATAGATGTCAACATTGTATTTCTGTTGGCCTATAATTTCAGAAAGTCCACATGGATGGGAGCTTATGCAAACCTGGCATCCTGCTGTGCAGACTCTTTCTCAGGCGTTCTCTCCAGTATCTTTCCACCTTAAAAAAAATAGCATGTCTCCAAATGGCATCACACAGACTCCAGATTCATTAACACACGCTGCATGGAAAGGAGGAAGACATATCACGTCTACGACTTTCCTACACGTCCATTTACAATCAATGAGAGAAAGTGAGGAGGCAGTGTGCCTAGAGGTGGAACACTGGCTCTGTGGAACATAACTAACCCATGTTCAACTGTAGATCAGAGAGGATACTGGTTCATCAGAGAAGCTGCTTTGAAAGATATAATGCAAAAGTGAAAAATCATGGTTTGCTTAATGTATGATTCAATTGACTCAACTGGGAAACATTATTCATTAATTCAAGGAGACTTAATTGTCATTCGCATCACATGTGGTACATGGGGTGGAATGAAATTGCAGTACTCAAGGACCCAGTTACACCCAAACAGCAGTAAATAAATAAAATATACATAAATATATAAAAATACATAAAAAATATGGAGAGAAAGACCAGCAGGAAATTGAAAAGCAGCAGTGTATTTAAAGTGACTAAGTGTTCTTAAAGTGTCAGTGCAGTGGTTTAGGCATTTATGACAGACGCTCTTATACAGAGCAACGTACAGTTTACACTTACACAGGTAGGCAAAATGTGGTGTTAGGAGCCTAGCCCAGGGACTCATGTTGGTTTAGTGTAGGGTGGTTGCACAGATGTGGTATTGAACCCCTGTATACAGCATGGTGGCCACTAGACTATACCAAGCACACAAGACTCGTACACTGAGTTTAGTTCACCTAACTGACAGTTGTTGTAGTGCTGCAGATCCATCTCACATTGTATCTCCTCGTCTCCTATTTGTGGGGGACTGTAGCATCAGATTCACTGGGTCAAAATGAGGAATATCGTCGCTGTCCATGTATCACTTTTATGCATCATTTGAACACAGCAGCTGCTGCTTACACTATGTGACAGTTTCACGGTGAATGGACCAACAGAACTAGCCAAAACCCTTTTGGAAAAAACAGTCTGGTTAGGAAACCGGCGCACCTGGAGAAAACCCACGCAGACATGGGGAGAACATGATATCCTATCCACACAGATAGAATCCCGGACACCCCAGCTGGGAATCGAACTCTGGGTCTGTCTTGATGTGAGGGGGAAGTGCTAGCTACTGCACCTCAGTGCCACTCTAAAGCGATTCAGTGCCTAATGAAATGCCAAATTCTGTCCAGATTCTGGAATATTTAAATAGTAAACTGTATATAAACTGAGCCTAGCCCCTGGGGACTGCAGGATACCCCAAGTGATCATGTGACTTCCCACATGCAGCTGGTAGCCTATCCCAGATCAGCCTCAGTCAGATTACTGTTTGTTTATACCTGTTGCTAGGTCTGTTTATTAGCTGTTTGGGTTGGTCAGTTGTTTGAGAAGCATCGTCTCAGTTCTATCAGTGCATATCAGTCTCGCCTCGTCTCGTCTTGCTTCGTCTTGGGTTATGTGGCCTGAACTATACAATATGAAAATTCAAGTTTTGCAAAAACGTGTCACATTTTGTTCACCATTACAATCATCTATTATAATGCAGTCTAACATTACCAAAGGAAAATGTCGTTGACAATCAGACAATGATTTAACCCCACCCAACAAACTTCCACCCACCCGTCCGTCTCCTGCAGGTGTGCGGCTTGGCGCCCGTCCCAGAACCCAGCCACGCTTTCTGTCAGAGGCCTATCTGAGGACACAGCGTTGGTAGAATACTCTTTGCTGAGCGGAGAGTATATCTTGAATGAGTCCATGGAAAACTCATGAACAAACTTCATCATCGCTGGACAGAGAGCCAGTGTCATCGCCCAGTTGATCTCGGAATTGGCAGCTTCACAAACCTTATGTCCACCAGTCCGGTGAGGATGTGGGCGTTATTGCCTTTTGGGACTGGGGCTGGGGAGGGGGGTGTTTTTGGACCTGAGACTGTCCATGCACAACTTAAAACAGATCTCCCCTATCCACATGAATTTCCTCGCCTGCAGAGAGATGGAGGAGCTGGACCTGTTATATTTCTCATCGCTCGCTAACTTGTATTTGCTGTAGCCCTCACAGTAGCCGCAGCTGTTTGACTTGGAATCAACCTCGGGGGTTAAATGAGCAGGGTTCAGAATAAGTGAAGACGTATAGAGTTTCCCCACCCTCGCTATGATGTGAGGCTACGCGGCAAAGAACAACTCATCACAGCCTAAGCCAAAATTTCCACAGCTACATCAGGCAGCGTCATTAGCGTGTGTTAGCGTGTAGGAAGTCTCTCTATGTGCTCGTGGAATGAGCTACTCTTCCTGAACGGACTCAAAGAGTGTCAGCGAAATTTCTGAGCGAACTTTCGGACTCTCCAACCCTGAACTGGTGGTCTTACACACTGGAGATAGGGAGTGTGTTTGGGAGTGCCTTGGAATGACAGGAATGCCACAGTATGTGTACACAGGTGGGCTGGGAAACAGGATAGGAATGGATCAGGCAGTTAATTGGGAAATCCTAAAAAACAATGACCGCAGATACTCTGCATCTCAATCAGACCGGAGAACAATCCCGGGGAACAAGGGCTACAGGAGGTTTTGGCTGCGAGCTAACTTAGCCCACACATGACAATCATTTGGACAGGAGTGATAATAAGCCAAATGTGCAAAGTGTTAAAGGGAAAACGTGCTGAACACGCATACTTTGGTGTTTCTTCATCCTCGGTGGAGATTAATGAACATGCTCTGCCTCAAGCTCTGTGATTTATATGTCATATGATTAATCAGCAACGATTATGATAAGTTGTCCTCTTGATCCTCAAACATTAAGCCCTCAGCTCGCGCCAGATCGCTCCGACTAATGTGCTCTCGCGTCCAGACTGCAGCTCTTGGACTCCGATCCTGCGAGGAAAGCGACAGCGTTTGCGGAGCAGATGTTTGTGTTTTCCGTCAGAGTTTAAATTACTGGCAGCTTTCTGTACGGCTGCCGCGAACGGCTCTGTTTGACAAGAAGTCACAAAATGCTGATTTGGAAATTTGAAAACAAGCAACAACGGCACACATTCCCGTCCTTAACAAAGTCAGCTACGTGATGCGGTCAGCTGAATACCTCTGGAGACCAAGCCTAAGGATTGCCATGTCAAAGTCACAGAAGCGGATTCCTTTGTATTACTTGTTGTTTGCCTTGTTAGGTCGTATAATTGAAGAAAAACAAGAGAAACGACACTAAACAAACATGGAAACATGTTCCACTGTTTACAAGCCCAATCCCAAAAACAGTTGGATGAAAAGAGTGATTTGTAAATGATGTTCTGTTCTGAATTTCATTAGAAAACAAAACAACAACACATCATTAGAGCTTTTTCTCGATGCTTCAGTATCTGCCGTAACACAGCAGCACAAAAACGAAAGAACGTGCTGCGCAAGTTTCATGCAAGGGAGGTTTTAGCAGTACATCAGAAAGCCAATAGAGGCAAATCTAGAGACCTAGGTTGTGGTGATCACCGTAGGAGTGCAAACTGAGACATGTCACTATATACTACTACATACACTCATCATCAAAAGAATAGCTGCACCCAGAAGGAATCAACCAACAGGAATGAAACTTGGTGGGTAGGTTTGACATCATGAGACATGCTAATGATTCAAGTTTCACTCTCATCCATGCATGTGACATAAGGATGGGCCTTATCCCTGTCCTCATGCCCTCCATGAGTCATCCTGTTAGTGGCAGCACCATTGGCAGGCAGCTGCACGACACAGGACTACATGCATGCAGACCGTTACGACGACTGTCCTTAACACCACGTCACCGTCACCAAAGACTGCAATGGTGTCGTGCCAGACTGTCATGGAGTGACTCAGAATGGCAGCGGGTCATCTTCAGTGATGAGTCCTGCTTTAGTCTTGGTGGAGACGACCAACGATTCCGTGTGGAGGCACCAAGATGACTGGTTTGCTATTACAGGTCACACGAGGCTTGGTGTCACTCCACCTCCACCCCTGCTGCACCATCTGCAGGAACTGTGTGAGGATATTCAAGCTGCATGGGATGGATTATCACAGGACACCAGTAGAAACCTCTACATCTCCATACCGAGGCGTCTGGGATGTCGCGTTAGCAAACATGTTGGCCCAATGCCATACTGCGAGACAGACTTCTGTATGTGTAGCTCAATAAATATTAATCATATCAGTCTAAATGTATCATCAGTTATTGATCCTGGTCACCTTTATCTTTCTTCCCAACAGCTCTGCAATCCCACACTTTCCTTTGGGTGCAGCTATTCTTTTGATGTTGGGTATATACAGATGCTGTATGTTAAGGCATTGGAGCAGTAGAAGATTATGAAGTGCTCAAATGCTGTATAACATTGTGATCAGATTTGAAATCTTCTAACAGTGGTGATGGAACTGTGTTGCTCTGAGCCCCGAATTTGCATTCTAACTGAGAGAGGTCTGATAAAGATGTCTGGGTTTTACCAGTGGGATTTCCAGCACTGGGGTGAACACTGAGCATGCATCTGTGGCAGGTCAGAGTTGAATGAAGACACAGTCTCTGAAAGGAGTCAGCACTGCATCAGAGGAGGCACCCGAGGGTGATGAAGTTCTTGGACCTCAAGTTGACCTACTAGCTACTGTATTTCTGCGGAGCACCAGATCTGTGCCAAAGTCAGTACCGGTCAATGTAGGACACAGTTATTATACATGAATACAGGACCTCATGTCCCTGATGGGGTCTGTCTGTCTGTGCCAGTGATGAGGTAGTTATTAGGAAAAGATCCTTGTACAAGTGCTAATCACTTCTGTCAAACTGTAATGGGGTCATTACTCATTATTTTACCCCACCGTTACACTATCAATACCCATACCTGTACCAACTGGAAAGTACAGGGGGAAACTCAGGAGTCCTCTCAGCACAAAAGAAATACATAGGCATCAACTGTAGACATAAATGAAAGGACATCACTTTTTCCTCTCCTCAGAACAAAACACTTCGCCTGGAATAAAATTATGATTTTGGTTAATTCTGTTTGAAAACATCGAAACTGGCCTCTATAAACAGTCTTGAAGAATGAAACGTAGAGCTTACAGAGCTGTGTCTGGGCTGAAATACGCGAGGTTGGCCATCTCGCTTCCTCAGCACAGGAATCTTTATCTATCAGTTTCATTTTAGCTAGACTGGCAGTTTTCATTGATTGCTCTCCAAGTTCACAAGTAAAGTCACGCAATCTGTATTCACAGGTAGCACATGCTTGCACATGGAAATCTAAGACATTTCACTTTCTAGCTCTAGCTTTTTTGGTCAACGTGCATGGATCAGGAAAACTTCAGCTTCTGGACATTATATACTGTACATACATATGTTACTTTGGGTGTTTAAGGTGGTAGTAGCTTCAGGCTCCTGCAGATGGCGCTGCTCAAGGATAATGGAACAATAAACCCCTGTGGGGTGTGAGTGACAGGATCCATAGATTGAGAAGAGGTGTACAGTGCAGGGAATGTCTCACTCCATATGTGGTAAATGGCTCCAGAGCAGATGTTAATGATTGGCTAAAAGGAGTGACTGAGCATTCGGGCGTGGCCAAAGACCATAGTGTGAAGGAAGTAGCTGAATCTGCAGGTGCATGGAGGCGCTTGGTCATACGGGTCTACCAGTCCACAGGGAATTCTCCTCGGAATTGTGCCAGGGAGACATCCACCAATTTGGGGCCACCTGACCAATTCTTTGATGTAAAAACGTCTGAACACTGATGTGGCTACATCCCAAATCCAGTCACAGTTGTTGTTGGTGCTGGTGGGGGTAAAGCAGGCTATTAGGTATGTTTTGGTCACAGGTGACTCGGTTTTTTATTTATTTATTTATTTTGGAGAGTTTACTTTGTACCAACACACGTCTCAACTGTGGTGCTAATACATTTCCTGAGAGATCAAATGGGAACTCGGGATTTTTCCCCCAGTGTTTTTATCATTATCTCCTTATAGCATAAACTTTCACAGTGGTTTGATGTGTAATGGTTCACTGAGGGAAACCTACTCTGTTTTCCTTACAGTGGAGGTCATGATAACCAGGGGTCATCATATAGCCATTGTATTTACTATACCCAAAACCACCAGTGAATGTACACATGTCTTCTCAGTGTTTATATGTAATGCTGATGCTGGTAAAGTAGTGGGAAATTATATAACTCCTGCGCTGGCTATTTCGCCTTACAAATGCCCTGCTTGAATCGCTCCGCCATGAAAGCATTAATATAAATGGGTTAGGGATAAATTGGATGGGATATGTGGTTTGTCTTACTATATTTGTGAGGTCATTCATAGGGTTCTAGTGATACGTGTGCTACTATAGTGAATTGATGCTACACTTACCCCTAAACCCAACACTAACCTTAACCTCAGTATCCAAAAGAGAATTTCCTGCATTAGCAGATTTTCCAAAAAATTTTTTCCAAAAATGTCCTCACATTAATAAAAAATCAGACTATCCAACATATATGAGGACAGGTCCTCACAAATATACCACTACAAGAACACACACACACACATACACACGCACACATATACACACACACAGACACACACACAAACACACACACGAACACACGCACATACACACACACACGAACACACACACACACACACACGCACACACACACAGACACACACGCACATACACAGACACACGCATATATACACACACACACACACACACATACACACAAACACACACACAAACACATGCACACACACACAAACACATGCACACAAACATTCATACACACACGCGCACACACACACACACAGACACACACGCACATACACACACATACACACACACACACACACACACACACAGACACACACACACGCACACACGCATGACGAACGGCAGTAATTTGCAAGCACACACTTTCAAGGTCTGGCCCACGTTGAGGGTTTGCCTTATTCGTAATTGCCCTTCAAATAATATTTTTTTATATGCTCTTATTAAAGTCTTATCTCAAATAACAAACACATGTTTAACGCTAGTAATAACTCTGCATGGCTTAATAAGGTTAATGTTAATGTGCTTGGACCGTTTTGCTGACATGGCTGTTCAGAGTCTGATAAAGCTCCCAACATTGCACCTAACAGTATTCGAACTTTCTCATTTCGAATTCGACACGTTCATCTCGTCTTTGTTCCAGGGGTCGTATGCGTGACTGGGAGTTTTAATGCTCCAGGTGTGAAGTCACATTTCCCTCTTTTTCTGTAGATCCTTGGCCCAGATCGACTGTAGTAAAAGTCGCTGTTGTACCAATAAATAAGCCTCTAAATGGACAAAACAGCTGTCACTCATGGTCCCCTGCCAGTTTATTGGAGGGGCTGTGGTTTCCTGCATTTCGTCATACGATATCATCCGGCCATAATCTTAAGATTCGGAACAATTTCCTGAGCCCTAGACGATTCCTGAATCCTGGATACCGCAGCATTTAACCACACTGGATTGTGAGTCGCTGTAATAATCTTTCCCAGAGCGTAATGAATTCAGACTCTTAGCTCAGACACTTGTAGGGCAGTCTATCTCGGAATTTCGAAGGCTCTGAAAAACGTGGCTCAGGATCTGAGCCCAGCGTTAGGCCCTGCGTTAGGCTTGGGAACACGTGATGTGATCTGATATCCAGGTTATGCTCAATTGTTTGAACAAACATGTAGCATTTCTCACAGACAGCCATTTCTCTAATTTCTCCCAGATGCACGATGCCTTGGCCCGCATCCAGGCTGTCTGTAGAAACTGTGAGAAACTCTACGCAGGCCGGTTTCATTCTGGAGACGCGTCTTTCAGCTGGAGCGAAAGGGGGCGAGTCTATTTTAGAAACTATCCAGCGTTTCATTATCTGCGCCGTGCTGATGAAAGACATAAGAAAGGTCTGTTCATGCGCTGAGCCTATGTGTCGGGCGGCACGGTGGGCTACCGCAGCCCAAATCAAAACAGTTGCTGTGGCACCGGGTCCCGCCGTACGGCAAACTTCATCCATCAACACCAAAATTATCTTAAAAGGTTTCTTCGAGAGGCAGAGCAGACACCCAGATTCAATGTGGAAAAGGCTTCAGTCGGCTCTGTTGTTCTTGGCATGGCACGGAGAAATGACAACACTTCCCTTCCTGCTCAAGGAAGGCCGTTCCCACCGGGGTCAAGGTAGAAGGCTGGTCCAAGATCAGAAGTAACACAGGCCAGAGGCATTCCGAAAGAGCAGCATGGCATAACTCAGAGACGGTAAACGCAGTAGTAGTGTCTCTCAGTATGGCGTCGGGCCGCCATGTTTGCTAACCCAACATGCCAGACGTCTCGGCCTGGAGTTGTAGAAGCTCCTAATGGTGTCCTGTGATAATCCATCCCATGCAGCTTGGATATTCTCACACAGTTCCTGCAGATGGTGCGGTAGAGGTGGAGGTGAAGTGACACCAGGCCTCCTGCGACCTGTAACAACAATCCGTTCATCTTGGCGCTGACCACGATGCCTCAAGACGGATTCGTTGGTCGTCTCCACCAAGACAAAAGCGGGACTCGTCACTGAAGATGACCCGCTGCCATTCTGAGTCACTCCATGACACGACACCATTGCAGTCTTTGGTGACATTGACCCGGTGTTAGGGACAGTCGTCGTAGCATCTTAGTCCTGCATCGTCCAGCCGTCTGCCACCAATGGTGCTGGCACTGACAGGATGTCTCATGGAGTACATTACTGCTGGCTGGTCTTCAATTTCCCTCGGTCGATTCCTTCTGGGTGTGATTATTTTTTGGTTTGAGGATGAGTGTGAAATCCTAATCCCTCTACGTATTGCTTCCATGATGCTAACCTTGGGTAAGTAACATGATCAGGTTCAGGGAGGAGGCGGCTTTTGCTCTACTTTCCAAAGTCTTGCTACACGCTGCTGATATCCAACTCAAGACGAATTCGCTGGTCGTCTCCACCAAGACTAAAGCGGGACTCCTCACTGAAGATGACCCGCTGCCATTCTGAGTCACTCCATGACAGTCTAGTGCGATACCATTGCAGTCTTTGGTGACGTTGACGCGGTGTTAAGGACAGTCGTCGTAACATCTTAGTCCTGCATCGTCCAGCCGTCTGCCACCAATGGTGCTGGCACGGACAGGATGTCTCATGGAGGACATCACTGCTGGCTGGTCTTCAATCATGGCGGTCAGGTCCGGTCCAGCAATAAGGCCGTTCTCTGGAACTCGAATCATTCGCATGTCTCACAATGTCAAAGCTACCCACCAAGTTTCATTTCTCTCGGTCGATTCCTTCTGGGTGCGACTATTTTAAGGTTTGAGGATGAGTGTGAAATCCTAATCCCTCTACGTATTGCTTCCATGATGCTCACCTTGGGTAAGTAACATGATCAGGTTCAGGGAGGAGGCGGCTTTTGCTCTACTTTCCATAGTCTTGCTACACGCTGCTGATATCCAACTCAAGACGAATTCGCTGGTCGTCTCCACCAAGACTAAAGTGGGACTCGTCACTGAAGATGACCCGCTGCCATTCTGAGTCACTCCATGACAGGCATAGTGCGATACCATTGCAGTCTTTGGTGACGTTGACTCAGTGTTAAGGACAGTCGTCGTAACATCTTAGTCCTGCATCGTCCAGCCGTCTGCCACCAATGGTGCTGGCACTGACAGGATGTCTCATGGAGGACATCACTGCTGGCTGAATGTCTTCAATCATGGCGGTCAGGTCCGGTCCAGCAATAAGGCCTTTCTCTGGAACTCGAATCATTCGCATGTCTCACAATGTCAAAGCTACCCACCAAGTTTCATTTCCCTCGGCCGATTCCTTCTGGGTGCGATTATTTCATGGTTTGAGGATGAGTGTGAAATCCTAATCCCTCTACGTATTGCTTCCATGATGCTCACCTTGGGTAAGCAACATGATCAGGTTCAGGGAGGAGACGGCTTTTGCTCTACTTTCCATAGTCTTGCTACACGCTGCTGATATCCAACTTGAGAGCCAACCAAGAAGGTTTATTGCTTTGTAAAAGATGTAAAAGGAATCAGTGTTAATTGCTTCCAATTATCCAGCAAGAAAATCCCCCAGCGGAAAGCACCATAAAAAAAAGCTGTTAGCTGCTTATTTTTATAGGCATTAGTGATCTGGTTTTGTGACCTGTGGTGGATTCCTCATACCCGAGTCATGTTTGCCTTGATTTGTGTTTACCCGCGCAGGTCCTTTTATTGATGTGTCCGTGTAGAGCGGCATCTGCCAGCCCATATTCATCATGTCTTTGTTTAGACACGGCTATGATCACTGCAGCTGGGTGCTTGGCAGGCTTTGAGAGGTCATAAATATATTTCCCCCATTCGCTTCTTACAGCCACGGATTGTTTTCTCCGGGGAGCCGCTCTGCGCGTTGCTTTGATCAGGCTACATCTATATACAAACATCTAAATCGGACGGCTAATCAAAACCGTCTTGCGCTGAGGAAAACGGCCTAGCTGGCTTCGACCACAACTGAAAACAAATCCACTTAGCCTGGGCTTCGCCTGTGTGTCAGGGGGAACGGCAAAGCCACAAATCAAATAAGTCCAGAACTTCTGGAGGTATCGGATCGCCAGCTGCTGCTCTCGTACAGGCCGAGGAGTGTTCTTCTGAAAAGGCAGGGCGGCCCGCCAAAATGCCACTCCGAAAAATTAGGATGCACGCTCACACAGTAGTCTCCGAAATGCCAAACCATAATATTAGTTTTTCGACATGGCTTTCCATCACATTTCCATCACGTTATCCTCTTCGGAGCTGATAATATTTTCAAGACCAAGTGCTCTAAAAGGAGGAAGCCGGTCTTTTTTTTTTCGGGTGGTGAATGTATTAGTGTCACTGGTACGAGACATGAAACAGTTAAGGAGCTGCAAAACCTGTTTATTGGAAAGGAGAACATATAAGACTGAAAAGAAGAAACAAACTACAAAAGCTAAAGGGAAAGTTCAGAAATCTTGGCACCCTCTCTTCTCATATTATACATATTCACCACAGTTCATCTCCCAGACAGGATCTTACGTTAACAGGCAGGCGCTAAGCAATGCGGTGTAGACGGAAATATCTCACACGGGATATTTCGTAAAGGTATGCTAGTTCACTGCATACTTAGCTCCATGTAGGAAGCATAACCCGCTTAATTACATTTAAAGGAGCAGTGTGTAACCTCTGGTGGTGAAGTTTCAGATTGCAACTGACTGATCCCAACCCACCCACCCTGAGGATTCAGCCTCCCTTGGGTTCTCAACCCTCTCGCAATAGAAATGGTTGGCCAGCACCGGTGTTCTAACAATTTATCCTACTGAGCATGCTCGTAGTGAAAAATCCTAGTATATCATATATACTAGTTCAGCGTTTTTGATAGTTTTGTGTATTTAATGTTAATTCAATTCATTCAGACTCAGAATAATAATCCCTACCACCCTCATGATAAACTAGTTAAGACAGTTAAAACTTCAAAATTCTATAATGTTCTTTTAATCTGATAACATTTTCAAAAAACGGACACTCACCAACTTCACGTCCGAATTTTCACGTCCCACCTTAAATGGTACTGTGGTTACACTTTGAAAGCACCATTTAACCATATGTTCTGCTCTGCTGAAGAAGTTGATGAACTCAACAACCTGAATATGCCATCTCTACCAATCAGTAGTTTCAGAAGTTTTTTAAGAATTCTGTAACTTTCCGCAACAAAAAGACAAAAACGTCTAAAATCATGAAATCATGTTTGATAAACATGCGCTACCAAAGGATCTAATTGTTACTTTATGCTAAAGGTGTCTATGCTATGCTAATATAATTAAAACAAATAAATAAAATGTAAACAACAAAAAAGAATAACTTTTTTTATCCTGGTGAGAAATATAAATATAAATATGCGCTATGGAAGGACATTTTGACAATTCTTCTTTCTACGTATTCCAGCCGTTGTTGTAGCATCACCAAATTCAAGCTCCTGCAGCCAGTGTGTGGTTTATCCATTTTAGGCTGCTGCAGAAACATGGCGGTGGTAGCATCTGTTGGATGATGAGCCGCTCCTATGTACCTAATGTAAACTGAATGATTTGTAGTTACAGGTAATTATTCACTACTGAAACACTATTTCTGCTAATAGACCCCCCCCGAATCTTACACACTGCTCCTTTAATGAGCATGGAGACATATCAACCACTGTGATTCATTCAGACAGACATTTCTAAGGCAGTCAACAGGTAAATAGATTGCATTCTCAAAGGCCACGATTTCATTCTGAGTAAATACAGTAGCAATTAATTAGGGCAATAATTAAAACAGTGCAAAATCTCTTCCGAAGGCACTTTTTATGGAATGTTTACAACATTCTTGCATTTTATTTACAAAATCCTCCCAAAAAAAAACAAAAACAAAAGAGAAATCAAAGTCGGAGCTATAGCTCACAAGTGAAAACAGTCTTCATCCAGTTTCCCAGTCCTGCCGCTCTACTTCAGTACAGCCGAGATGTCGCAGAGGTCGAGCTCTGTTTAGCAGGCTTACCATCTGTTTAACAGAGCAAACCTTAACAGCTGGCCCCGGACTTGCTTTTAGGGCCCCTAGCGTACCTGAGGAAACCTGTAGCGTCCGTTTTTATTGGTGTTGAAGTTTCCAGAAGGTCATAAGTGAGCGTGCTCAGAGCTCTGGTCACTGTCGTGACTGTCGTCCTCGTTGCCTGGAGATCCGGAGTGGTGAAGTCCCACCATGCCTGCAAACTCAGACGGCAAGAGCGTTCCTTTCTTCACGTTCACCAGTTCTTTCTCTCGCGCCGCGGCTCCCTGCTGCCCTCCTTTCACTCGTTTCCACTTCATCCTTCTGTTCTGGAACCACACCTTCACCTGCACAAATGGAATTTCATTCCCATCAGTCACCTCGAGTACCAGCTGAGCCGTATACCATACGGTAGCTGACTGTGATGCAGCTGGGATGTTGCATGCAGTGCAGGTATCAAAATAGTGGGCTGTGATATAGAGTAACCAACTGTACACAGTGTTTACTGGGTTAATCAAGTCTCTTAGCAACATACTCTTGCTAGAACTGCTTCAGGGAAACCCAATGCCCCTCTATGACTGCATGTGTGTGAAGACACTTTCGAGAAGGGGTTGTTTTGGCATGCAGCCTTTACCCAAACCCCCCCACCCAACCGCTCCTAAACCACCGTCACCTCTGTATGAGAGGCCTCTGAATAATGGCGATGCTTATGTATATATGTTTCTGTGCACGGGGCAGATTTATGGCCTTTCAGTGATTGAGCCCTGCTAGAGCAGCACTTGGCCGTCCTCGCACTTGTTCACTTTACTTGGCCCCCTTGAAGAAAAAAGCATGCACAACACCTCATCTCGCACGCTCCGCTGGCGGCAGAGCAGGCCTCTGCAGCAGGGCAGGCCTCTGAAGCTCTCTGCTTAAGCTTAAGCTCCAGGCCTCACTTTCCGAGGGGTCTCCGTGACCCTTTTAACACTTCTGGGTGTTTTTCTCCTCGAGCCCTGCACAAGCAGGCGTTCCCTGTCCTAGCTGGCGCTGCAGGGGGCTAGCATCAGGTGGCTAGGCTATTTCCACCTGGCCAACAATGTGCTGATGCATGGCTCCTGGCAGCTTGCTGGCCCCAGGCCCTGCCTCCTTTCCCTGACTCGACAGCTCGCTCTGTATTTGTGTCTCCCGGTGATGATTAAGCTGCTGCCTAAAACGGTCCGAACGGGTCCGGACCCCAAGCTGGTGACCAACCCTCCCCCCTACGGATGTGTGTCTCTGCCCAGGGCAGATAGATAGGGGTCTATTTTAGGGAGAGAAGGTTATTTCAGACTACAGGTATTTTAGGGTGAATGAACGACTAGATAAAGGTTTTCTTTCAGACAATCCAGTTCAGTATATGTATATATGTATGTATATATATATATGTATATATGTATGTATATACTGTATATATGTATGTATATATATATACAGTATAGATATATATATGGAGGGGTGCAATGCTTAGTAAATGCTCTTGACCAATTCTAAGATCATTTAAATCAAATAAAAGACAATAAAAACAAAACTGTTCATAAATTCTATATAATATTTTACTATATAACTAATGTATACGTTATATAAATATTTACTGGGGGGAAATCCTTCTCTATATATATACTATATCTATGAGAATGTATGAGCATATTAAAAATAAAGCATTATATACATATATATTATATTTATATATTATATATTATATATATTATACTACATAATATTGGCAAGTATAGAAATGTATTACAGCCATGCATTACAGCATGTTCATCCTGCATTATAAACTCATTATTACCAGTTTGCATACTTTGCATTATACTTTGCATAGAACTTGCTTAATCGTCAACACAAAGTGAGCCAAGTCATGATTTCACACATGAACTCATAGTCTATAGTCATTTTTGGTAAGTGTTGCAGTATATATGAAGGCACTTATATGCCTGTCTCTATGGGAACAGATGATTATTGATAGATTGAAGGCTTTATAGTCAAATTATTATTCCTGTACATTGTATTTGTGGGTAAAAAGTTAAATGACCCAAAAATTAGGCTACAAATGTGGCTTTATGTCATAATAAGCTGCATTTAAGAGTATATAATTAATAACAATAATAATAATAATAATAACAATAATAATAATAATAATAATAATAATAATAATAATAATAATAATAATAGTCTGATTATAATTTAATTGATTAAATCAGTTTGTGAGATGTATAAGGTGTCTAATATGACTTTACAAAAGAACTTAACGAGAAAAACAAATGGCATGAAATTAATAGAAACACCTTTTATGAAGGCTATATCTTTGATATATTGTGATAAGATAAGATAAGATAAGATAATCATTTATTAGTTCCACAGTGGGGAAATCCACAGTGTTACAGCAGCAAAGGGATAGCAAGGTGCTCAGTACAAAAAATAAGATAGATGAACAGAACAATATATAACAATATAAACATTATAAATAATATATATATATATATGATATGTGTTATGATATATCACAATGCATTGCGAAGATATTATGCATTTGATATGAATTCTTATTATGCTTTTTGAATTGTTAACATAATGTGCTATAAATGGTATTGTTAACAATCTTGCTGCATAGGGCATTATGACATTATTATTATTATTATTATTATTATTATTATTATTATTATTATTATTAGTTGCAGTAGTACTAATAGTAGTACAAATAGAATAGAGGTGTGGCAGTTATATCATAAACACTTGGTCATCATATCCAGATGCTCCTGCTGTGTGGACATTGCCAAACACTGTTTACTGAACACCGCAACAACACAATGGCAGGTCACCATTCTGTGGACGTAGTTGGACAGGGACTCACATTAGCCCCATTAGCCACATGTCACTGTAAACCAGGACAAATGGAGCACAATAACCAGCGCAATCCGGACATTACCACGACTGAGGTCCAGGATCAACCCACACACGCAGATTTATTGGACCTGAGAAGGGAATCTTTGGAAGCGAGCGTGTGGAGGAGTATGGAGAGAAAAGGGAGCTGAACAGGAAGACTTGAATCCTAGGTGAGTTCCCTGGCTTCTCGGGCTTTTCGTTAGGCCAAAGCACTTAACTGTGTTTTTTCCTACAGGGTCCTACAGGCTCACTGAGGGGTGTGTATGTGTGAGAGAGAGAGAGGGATCCATAGGCCAGTTCCCTCGGTGATTTATGCTAGGATATGAAGGAAGTGTTTTAGTGGAAATGTGAAGCTGAAGTGCTTGAAAAGCTCATTGAGCTTGGCTCAGATGAAGACGCTTTGAAAACGCATTTGAAGTCTTGGCCTAATTTGAAGGCATCCGAATTACGGAGCGCGAAATATGCCATATGTGGGTGACATGGGGAAAGGTCTGTATTAGTCAAAAGAGAAAGTGAGGGAGAGAAAAGACTGGCATGTCTGGCTCTGCTGGAACTACACGAACTGCAGGAGGAACAGAAACAGTGAGGCTTCCACATGCCCCACCAACAAGCTCTAGATACTTAATGTCCGATGGACTGGAGTTGATCCTTCATTGACCTATTCTACACAGTGACCAAATGTCAAAACATTTTTGACTAGTGTATGTATTTTATATACACACACACATAAATATATATATATATATATATATGAGAGAGAGAGAGAGAGAGAGATAGGTAGAGAGCTACTGTAAGTGTTGGTGTACAGTAACTCAGTAAGTGTAATGTGTTAGTGTACTGTAAGTAGTGTGTTGGTGTACAGTAACTCAGTAAGTGTAATGCGTTAGTGTGCTGTAAGTAGTGTGTTGGTGTACAGTAACTCAGTAAATGTAATGTGTTAGTATACTGTAAGTAGTGTGTTGGTGTACAGTAACTCAGTAAGTGTAATGCGTTAGTGTGCTGTAAGTAGCGTGTTGGTGTACAGTAACTCATTAAGTGTAATGTGTTAGTGTACTGTAAGTAGTGTGTTGGTGTACAGTAACTCAGTAAGTGTAATGCGTTAGTGTGCTGTAAGTAGTGTGTTGGTGTACAGTAACTCAGTAAGTGTAATGTGTTAGTGTACTGTAAGTAGTGTGTTGGTGTACAGTAACTCAGTAAGTGTAATGCGTTAGTGTGCTGTAAGTAGCGTGTTGGTGTACAGTAACTCAGTAAGTGTAATGTGTTAGTGTACTGTAAGTAGTGTGTTGGTGTACAGTAACTCAGTAAGTGTAATGTGTTAGTGTACTGTAAGTAGCGTGTTGGTGTAGAGTACCTCAGTAAGTGTAATGTGTTAGTGTACTGTAAGTAGTGTGTTGGTGTACAGTAACTCAGTAAGTGTAATGTGTTAGTGTGCTGTAAGTAGCGTGTTGGTGTACAGTAACTCAGTAAGTGTAATGTGTTAGTGTACTGTAAGTAGCGTGTTGGTGTACAGTAACTCAGTAAGTGTGATGCGTTAGTGTGCTGTAAGTAGCGTGTTGGTGTACAGTAACTCAGTAAGTGTAATGTGTTAGTGTACTGTAAGTAGTGTGTTGGTGTACAGTAACTCAGTAAGTGTAATGCGTTAGTGTGCTGTAAGTAGTGTGTCGGTGTACAGTAACTCAGTAAGTGTAGTGTGTTAGTGTGCTGTAAGTAGTGTGTTGGTGTACAGTAACTCAGTAAGTGTAATGTGTTAGTGTACTGTAAGTAGCGTGTCGGTGTACAGTAACTCAGTAAGTGTAATGTGTTAGTGTGCTGTAAGTAGTGTGTTGGTGTACAGTAAGTGTAAAGTGTTAGTGTACTGTTAGGGTACAGTGGTCACTTTGATTTGTGCTTGTTTTGACCTGTTGGACGGAGCTTGGTTCTAGTTAATGGAACTCCTTCAGTGTTCTGTGCTGATGATGATGTGAATAGACGTCAGTGTCAGACTAATGAATGAGCTTCTATTAAAGACTGGTGGACTGAGAGACACTAGAGTCTCTTCACCTACACTGAGCTGATGAAGAGTCCTGTTCCAGAAATGCTAATAGGACATTAGAGCCGTAATAAACCATGCCCCTTTTACTCTCCATACTTCAGTACATCTGAAGGTACATACTTTAGTCCTGTTACTCCATTGGAGGTCTAAAGGGAGGAACTTCTACAGACACATGGCTTGTGTACTTTGCCCACCACTATATATGTACATACATATGCATTAATACTGCTGAGTTTGGTATAAATAGAATGTGGCTACACGCCAATCAAATGTATGTCAGTATAAGATATTCCATCTAGCATGTCAGTATAATTAGTGGCTGATATATTGTTATGCGTCTCAGTAACCTCCTGCAGAAGACTGTCCCACTGTGTTACATACTTGTCTCTCGGTGAGGTCAAGGTTGACAGCGATTTCGTAACGTCTCAGCCGTGTTAGATAGTTGTGGTGGGCAAACTCGGACTCCAGTTCCCGGATCTGCTCCTTGGTGAATGCCGTGCGCTCCTTCCTGGGCTTACTGTTCACATCTGACTTATAGCTCCCGTCTTGGGAATCTGAAATGAAAAGCAGAACATTTTCCGGCTGTAGGAAAAAAATAGAATATGCACAAAAAAATGTGAGCAAAAGCAAAAACGGTGGACCAAACCAGCTGGACTCTGTGATCCTCTACAACAGCCCCAGCAAACCAAGACCAAGCAAGAGCAAACAAGGAGAGGTGCCAGTCACCTTTTATTACGCTGATACTGCTCATACGTGTGTGCGAGGAGCAGGCGGAGAGGGGCCGGGAGCCGAGAGCATGTGGAAGCGCTCTCAGGTCTGGCCTAAATCAACACAGCTCCCCTGCTCTCGCTCAGTTCCACAAGCCCCACGCTCCTCTTTGCTGAATCTAGCCTATTATTCTTAGACGTCTTCCAGAGTCGCTTACCAGTGGGCTGTTTGTGAATGAAGGAAGCACACCGCTCAGTCAGACGTAATAGCTGTGGGAGCTAATACAGATTTGGAGGACTGTCCACTGTTTATTACCTGCTCATTAATACAGGATAGACTCTTCAGCTCATTGCAGGACATTACTTTCCCTGCTATGACACGCTCTGCTCTGATATTCCAGTGTAGATACTTTGGCTGTGTGTCTGATGGTAATATGTGATATTAATATCATCAGGAAAACTGTTATAACACAATACAGTAACCAGGTTGTCCTAAATTTTATTCAACTTGTAATTCAAGATAACAAAACAGCATTGAAACAGCATTTTAATATTCTGTTATATATATATATTAGTAATATAGACCTTATGCTTATTATCTGCAGTTCACCATTTAAGGAGAACCAGTTTACTCCCTACCTAAAGTAAAAACAGTCTTTTGCAGTACTGTGCTCTGCCCCACAACGAAAAGCTGACTGTCGAGTGCTGAGGTTGGTAAAAATAATGTAAAGGCGTATGTAAATATTAAAGTACCGTTCAGTTTTTATTATTTACCAAACTAAACAAAGGTCAGGGAGCACCTTTCATTTATTTATGTGATAAAGTTTTTTCTAATAAAGTGGGTGAACATTTTCCCCTCTCCTGTACAAAACAAAACAAATTCTTTGGGAGATAATATAGATGTATATTTTTGTCATTTTTCAGTATTTAATATATTTTGAAAATAATGTGTAAATTTCATAAGGAAATGACCAAAAGAAATGACACAAAATGACCTGAAACAACTGGCTACACTGACTTTACCCATTACATTACATTATCCATCACATGCTTATTTATACACCACTACCAACACCAGTATATGCATGTATATGTTCATATATAATTATATTTATACGTTTTACTCACCTCAAAAAATTGTATATAAATATATGTATATAAAAATATATCATCGCTGTTCAAAGAAAAACAGGTATCTCCAAAATGGCAACTTTACAGGAGAGATCAAAAACATCTTTTAGTTTGAATGGAAGTCAATGGAACCAGACGTCTTTTTAAGCAGTTTCATGCCATTTCTGTTGATCCATTCTTCATGAAATTTTGAGACAGTGTAAAGAGCAGCTCATGTGATCAAATGAGGCCTAAAAGTAAAAATCAACAAAAATGGAGATACATGTTTTTCTACAGATATATATATATGTATATATATACATACACACATACAGTCGCCATATATAACTACCAATTATTTATATATTTATATATATATATATATATATACACCAAACCTCAAAACAGATACCGGGTGCTTCTGTAAGAACACCAGATCTCAAGATTATTAAATGTCATTGGTGTTTTTTTTTTTTTTTTTGGGATCATCAGAAAACAAAAACACAACCAACTTTAGAGATGTGAAAAATGACCCCAGTAGTTTCAAGACGAATGAAAGAATGAAAGCTGTAATGTGAGAGAGTCCACACTAATTCCAGAAATTATTGTTTTTGATATACATTTGTTCAGTTTTGAGGCGTGTGTAATTTTCTGCTATATATTAGTCCTTTGCTTTTTTCCCCTGATGAACGAAACGCATGGTCTCTGACTTCTGCACAGTAAAGCAGCGACTTCATGTGACCCGTCTCAGTCTATCCAGTTCTATTCTAGCGAAGCCCTTATTATAAGAAACCTCTATTAAAAGAATAGCTGTGAACTGCTCTTTGAAAAGACTTTGCCCATTTAACTCCAGCAAATTAAGACGGTTGGGACTTCCTTCAGATGTGGCCGCGAAAAAAATATGGTTTTAAAAATGATTTCTGGCCATGAAAGCAGAGACAGAGATGTCAGTCCTGTAATGGCGCTCGTATCCCTTTCATGAAAACGCTTTAAAGAGTAAGTCTGGGTTGAACTTCATAGGAACAGTTTGAACATAACGGCTCAAGGCGACAAAATGTTGAATCATAATTTATGGCCTGTTCTTTCAGACATGGCTTTTTATTTCCAGCTGCCAGCCTCACGATCTTTAAATAATATGTGCTGAAAAATTGGCAAATGCCAGCCAGTGGCTGATTATGAGGGTACAGACTGGCAGACTCCACTGTAAAGTGAGCACACATCTAACGGCGAGTTCCAAAGACTGAGTTATATGGGGGCACAATTGCAAATTTTCACATTTGAGCTCATTTGAAGCCTGCCTTGAAACTTAGGATGTGCCTCAGGATGAATTTCATACTTCACGTTCAGCATCATTCTGCCAGTTAGACTGTAATCTCTTTGGCATATCACTGAAAAGTTGCCGAATTGCTTCATGAGACATACGACCTACAGGAGAATGAAAACCATGTTGCCTTTGATAAGTGCCAGCAGAGTGGAGGAGGAAATTGGATTTGGGATAAAAGCAGTGCCAACTGGAACCCTTTGGAAATCCCTAGCAGTGCTCTAGAGATCTATCAGTCTGCCATGGTGTGCCAAGTGACGCATTTGACACAGTTGGGGAAGGCGAAGATTTGTACTTGAGGCCGTGCTAGCTTTATACATACAGCTCCAGTAAACGGAGGATTACTGATATGGAAGATAATCCCTCTGATCTAACAAAAGAATATGCTACATGTAAAGGGCTTAAAATTAAAATTCATAAATTTATTTTTCTATGACATGCATTGTTGGGAGTGCTAGACTGAGAAATAGCTGTATTCTGTATTATCAATTAAACAATGTAATAATTTCTTTTACAATTCCTAATAATAATATATATATATGTAAGTGGTACATAAGCATTTTGGGTTTTTTATATATTTATATATTTAATTATATATTTAAATATACATATGCCAGAGTATAGAACATTAAATATGAAGACCATGAAAAACATTTTATATGTAAAACTATATATATATATATATATATATATATATATATATATATATATATATATATATATATATATAGAGAGAGAGAGAGAGAGAGAGAGAGAGAGAGAGAGAGAGAGAGAGAGATAGATAGATAGATAGATAGATACATATATATGTATCTCTATATATATTATCTATTCTAAATATTGCTGGTGTTACAACAGTATCTAATTTCTCAAAGGAAAAAACAAACTATGTGTAATAATGTAAGTGGACGTAAGCAGACTTTCTTTACAAGTAATTTTTGAGCGCTTCCTTTTGGGTAAATTAGGAATCATACATTTCAACGCAATATAAAGGGCAACAGGTGCATTAAAAAAACTGATACATTTATATAACATTACTGATACATTATATAAATATATATAATATATATATATATATATATATATATATATATATATATATAGATAGATAGATAGATAGATAGATATAGATAGATAGATAGATGATAGTGTGTGTGCAGTAATAGAGGGTTAAATGATAAAAATATAGTAGATAGATAGATATTGTTAGATACACACAGATATAGATAGATAGATAGATAGCGGGCAATAATAAAGGGTTTAAATGATAAAATAGTAATAAAAACATATTGTTTTACACATATATATATATATATATCCCAGATGTATCCCATATCCCAAATGTATGTAATGTGGGTTAAGATTGGCCCTTCCATTATTATTATATATATATAACTTTATAAGTAGCAGTGGTCTTTACTTCTGATGGTTGCACCAGAGCACTCTTTCAAAGCTCCAGTCTGATAGATTGTGGAGGCATGTCCTAGTAGAATCAACTATCAGAAGCAAAGTCCAATCTTATCACCGAACATGACATCAAATAAAACATAATCGAGTGGCTTCAACTCCAAATAGATTATACACCGCAAAACCCTTCAGCATGAAAAGTATTCATAACCCGCTTCAAATTCAGGCCACTACTGAACACTGTTCCAGACGATATTCCTTGATTTAGGATGATTTATATTATATTATATTATATTATATTATATTATATTATATTATATTATATTATATTATATTATATTATATGATATTTTTAATATTTCACACAGTTTAGAAGCCCAGCAGCCCTCTACATCGCAGTACCCCTTAACATGTTCTGGAGCTCTAAATGCAGTGCACATGTTGTGGGGTATCAGACACACAGGTGTGACCGGAGCAAGCCTTTAAAAAGCAGTTTCACCTGTAGGCCATTAAAGCCCTGAAGGGAAATGCCACAGTGAGTTATACCTCTGAGACTGATGAGAGAGCGACCCGCCGCAGCTCTGCAGCACCAGGCCCGGCCATTAAAACTCCACCACACTCGCCAACCCAGGCGGGATCTTTTGTTTCACTTAAAGGAATCCCCTCAGTTTGCCCTCAGGTTACAACAGGTAAGAGGCAGAGCTCATTAGGAACAGAAGGAACAGCGCTTCTACGTCCAGTTTCAGAGTCACGCCGCAGTTTAACGTGTTCGCTAAGATCGGCCTCCCGGACATTAAGACACCGAGTGCCTGTCTGTCCGTTGCTCCGCCAGGGCATATTTTAAAAGCTGGACAACAGCAGTTACACTGTGTACGGCTTCCCGGTTCTCTTTTAATGGTGCTGACCAAGAATACAAACCAAACAAATAATAATTTAATTAATAAATGTTTAATCTGTAATGCTGTCTTATTATAGCATATCACTATAAATACCTTTACTTATACCGTGTACATTAAAAGTCAAAAGTTTGGGGACACCCATCTAAATGGACGTTGATTTTGGTCTTAGCCTCTACAGTCACACAATTAACAGCTCCAGCTGATGAGAGTCTGAACCAGTCCATATCCTGATACACCACATCTACTCCTGATGTACACAGTATGATCCTCCTCCATATCTCCACCTCTAATATATATTTAGTGGTGTAAAAACTTTGATCTCTTTTTCTGCACAGTGTAAAAGCTCTAGCTCTCCTTTCAGGTTAGTGAATATTCATGATGGACCGACCAATAGAATCGCTCCAAACCTGCTTAGACATAAACCTTGTTCTATCAGCTCCACTGCAGGGTAAGGAAGCTGGTTCTGTAAAGGTCCACTCTGGAGGGTTTTAAGGTGGACTGTATAATTCCATGAAAGCTCTTTTATAGTTTGACGTCTTCAGTTTTATTTTACAGTAATGAGTTAAAGTAAAATAAGGAGAACCTGCTATGAGGAGCCGTGTCTAAATTGTTGACTGGTGGTGTTTCCTGCATTGTCTTTTATATAAATAAATTCCTATACATTAACCCATATAAATAAACTCAAAAAGCTGCAGTATGACAATTTAATGTATGTCTGAAAGTGAAGTTTCTCATATTTCCAAACAATGAGCTATATTAGTGAGTCATTGAATTAGAATAGAGTCTTCCAAATGGAAATTGGTCTGATCGGTAGATGGCATCCTGTCATCGGGACTATTTTCGGTTGGTGTAGAGGTTAGACGGGTAATCTGAAGGAGTTCTAGCGTATACACAAACAAGATTATACCAGCAGTGGTCATAGCTGGATTAGCTGGACTTTTATGGATCCAGATAAACTAATATTTAATGGACTTAATAATAAATCATGATGAATACATAGGAGTGCATGCATGGCCTACCTGAGCTGTCACTCTTCCCTTTACTATTCCTTCTGTCAGCGTCTACTGGTGACATGGTTTGCCGCCCAAAGTCCCCAGACACGCACGCCGCCCCACTCGGGTCACTGTTGCCCAGTGCTGGGTTTCCTGTGCACAGACCCTGACTGCCCGTACCTGCCGATCCGGACAGCTCTGGGGCCGTGCTGTCGGGGTGGTGGGGGTGGCAGATGCCGTGCCGCCCAGGCGAGGGCATCTGCTGGATGTGCCAGGCTGAGGGCTGATGTTGCGGGTGATGCTGGGGAAGCTGCTGGGCGGGATGGCCACGGGGGCCGTGATGGCCACCGAAGCCTCCCTCCTCTCCCGGGTAACTGCAGGGCGGAGAGGGTCCGGGAAGGTCCGGGTAGGAGACGTGGTCGGAGCGGCCATGCAGGGCTAGGGCGGAGGGCTGGGTGAAGGCCGGGTGAAGGGTTTGGGCAGGGGCGTGAGGGTTCCGCAGACACCCGAAAAGAGAGTGATCCATTTCAGTCCAGTTCTGGCAAATCCACACCGAATTACTCCAGCTCCCAGACCACGGAAAAAAAGGGAGGCAAATGGGAAAAACGAAAAAGCCTGGAAAAGAGAATGCACCGGAAAACAGGCCCTAAAAATCGCGACACTTCTTCACGTCCCCTCTCACCTCGTACCGGCGGCTCTGGCGCTCCAGGACTCGGCAGAAGGAAGAGGGAGCGAGCGGCGATGAAAGGCAAGGCCTCGCGTAATCCTGAGCACGCGGCCCTGTTGCCAGGCCGAGTGAGGGTAAACACACACAGCCTGCTGGAGGCCACTCAAGTGACAGGCAGCAGAGAGAGAGAGAGAGATAGAGAGGAAGACAGAGAGAGAGGGAGAGAGAGTGAGTGAGAGCTATCCTGAGCCTGAGTGTGGGGAGTGAGTACTTCCAGAGAAGTGGAAAAGGAGAGAGGAAGAGAGAGGGAGAGAAAGGAGAGGGGGGGGTGGATGGAGGAGAGGAGAGGAGGGGTGGATGTTATATATAGGGCGTAACGTGAGAGGGAGGCTGGGTCACTGGCTCCTCGCTACTGACCACATGCTTACCATCTTCCTCCAGAAAAGCGAGGGACAATAAATCTAAGGCTGGCCAAGCAGGTCTGCCCTCAGGGCAGAAAAAAAGGCAGGCAATTTATTTTGGACCTCAGCTATCTGACCCCCACTGGCACATTTTCTAAGAAGTGAGTTGCGTCAACATTGAGAGGTTTGGTTTGGACGTGCAGCGGGGAACGGGGGGCAGATAGGTCCATAGGTATATCTGGGGGTCCGAATGCTAAGAAGCTCACCTGAAAAACGAGCTGGAGTTTTTATTATTCACCACTGACTTCATCATCTCCGCTGTCATTGTGGTTTTCTTCTTGGGTTCCTGATGGAAAGCTCCTCTGGAAAGCAAGAAGTACTCAATTTTCCTCGCACCCTCACAAGACGTACGATGTCTGAAATTACGGAAGAGCTTCTTGGTTGGTCGACTTTTCCTAAAGCACGTTTCCCTTCTGTTACTACGAAGACAATCACCCGACTGCACAGTATGAGCCTGATGGCTATAAAGATACAGTCCCCCGAACCTACCCCCTTATATAATTCTGAAATAATACATAAAATAATCTACATGCTTAATGAAATCCATAATTTATCCGTGCTAGAGCAGTCCCGGTTTTCCAGAATGGTGTACACTGTAAATCTGCCCCATAACGCGCACATTATGAAATGAGGAATGAGCTCTAAGACTGGCTGGATGTCCAGGAAGGGGCTCCAGAAGACAAATGCCGTTAATACTGCATGCATATTTTTCAGTGGGTGGAGGACTATATTTCTCTCGGAGTGCTCTGGCTGAAACCGAACACATAACAGAGCTGCTTTGGCTGTCAAAAACAAAAAACTGCAAAGAACTTTGAAAATGGAAAAATGTGCTAGAATTAATTTAACTAGGAACAGGAAAAGTCCGTGTTTAAATGAAGGCTATTACAAGCAAAAACATATTTCTGGGTTTTATTGAATGCTCATGCTATAAAACGCTAATTCAGGACAAATGGACGCTATTGGTGTTGGGTTTCTGGCCCATTTTTCTCTTCCATATTGCTGCACAGCTTTTCATTTCATTTTTACGAGTGCTATTATGGAATACCGTAATTAAACTCTTCAGATGTAATACAGAGGAGGGAACTTTGGCTGGGAAGTGTTGTTTTCAGATGCACTGGTGTCCCAAAACAACATCCAGGACAAAAAATCAGTCTTTGTTTCTTTGACATACAGTGCAGTGCTGTGACACCACCACTGATTGATTGATGGATTGATTAATTGATTGATTGTCTTATTGATTGATTTTCAGTCCAAAGTATTCCAGCTTTTAAGTATTCATTTTTCACTGTGTAAGACCCAGTTAGGCCACCAAAACCATCTGCCTTCAGTGCACACATGAAAATGAAGCTTTGGGTCTGAAAGGATGTGTAGCTGTTCAAGAAGCTCCTCACCTCAACCAGAGAAGCTGCTGGTGTTCTCAGAACAATGGACGAACCATCCCAGTGTCCAGACATCAACATCATTGAATGTGTTAGCAGTTATGAACAAATGCAACCAACATCTAAGAGTAAACCTTGGGGCTGTGGAATATCCCTGCAGATTTATTCACCAAACTATTTTCTGCTTCAAAAATGATACATTTTACTGTAGAGGCTTTTATGTAATTTTAATAATTCAGTATGACTTTTCTCTGACACTGTCTCTGACTATAGCTCAAACACACTTTTAATAAAGCTGGAAACTATTTTTACTGCAGTCGGAATATGCCTCATACTGATAACTTTAGAGGAGAAGGAAAAAACAAACGTTATTATTCATTCAGGTCCACGGAACCAGACGTATCTACTACACATTCTGGGGCATGTTGGTATATTCATCATGAAATTGACACATGATGAAAAAAAGTCAAAAGTCATAAGAACACGAATATGCAGAGTTAGTCACAATGTACATTAAGTATTGACTAATATGAAGTAACACATTAGTTATAAAGAAGTAACTCATTAGCTATAAAGAAGTAACTCATTAGTTACCATGAAGTAACACATTAGTTATAAAGAAGTAACTCATTAGCTATAAAGAAGTAACACTTTAGTTATAAAGAAGTAACACATTAGTTATAAAGAAGTAACTCATTAGCTATAAAGAAGTAACACATTAGTTATAAAGAAGTAACTCATTAGCTATAAAGAAGTAACACATTAGTTATAAAGAAGTAACTCCTTAGTTATAAAGAAGTAACTCATTAGTTATAAAGAAGTAACTCCTTAGTTATAAAGAAGTAACACATTAGTTACCATGAAGTAACACATTAGTTATAAAGAAGTAACACATTAGTTACCATGAAGTAACACATTAGTTATAAAGAAGTAACTCATTAGTTACCATGAAGTAACACATTAGTTATAAAGAAGTAACACTTTAGTTATAAAGAAGTAACACATTAGTTATAAAGAAGTAATTTATAAGTTATAAAGAAGTAACTCATAGTTATAAAGTAACATTAGTTATAAAGAAGTAACACATTAGTTATAAAGAGGTAACACATTAGCTATAAAGAAGTAACTCCTTAGTTATAAAGAAGTAACTCATAGTTATAAAGTAACATTAGTTATAAAGAAGTAACACATTAGTTATAAAGAAGTAACACATTAGCTATAAAGAAGTAACTCCTTAGTTATAAAGAAGTAACTCATAGTTATAAAGTAACATTAGTTATAAAGAAGTAACACATTAGTTATAAAGAAGTAACACATTAGCTATACAGAAGTAACTCAATAGTTATAAAGAAGTAACACAATAGTTATAAAGTAACACATTAGTTGCCATGAAGTAATGGATTACCAAACGTTACAGTGCTTAACCAGTGTTAGGTAAACATATAACAGTTGTTACAGGTTTACTTCATTTTAGTCATTAATGTTAAACTTATACTAATACTTTACTCCATGTTAGTTACTGTTACTGCCAAATATTTATTTTATCAAACATTGTGCCAAATACTTTATTGTTTTCAAAGGGACAAAATCAAGGTTCTGGTATTGTATTTTTCTGCTTATTATTAATCACATAGAAATTCTCAGGTTAAATATAGTGTATTTATCTAATGATTTATGTATTTAATGTGTGCATGAAATAAAGAAACATACTCAGGCCACTCCAAACCTGCTTAGTACTAAACCTTGTTCTATCAGCTCCTCTGCAGGTTCAGAAAGCTGGTTCCTCCTCCTGTAAAGCTCCACTCTGCAGGTTTTTAAGGTGGACTGTATAATTCCATGAGTGATATTTCATATTTCGGTTTCCTCACTGTTATTCTACAGTAAAGCTTTGAGATAAACATGAGGAGAACCGTCTATGAGTAGCCGTGTAGATGGATATAAGACGTCTCCTCAGCTAGACTCGGGCCATGCTGTCCTGTGCTGTCTCTGCGCGCTCTTACCGAGCAGGCTCGCGAAGCTGCACCAGCAGAGGAAATTAGATTCATTTGGAAGGGAAATGACTTTAGCAGACCACCGAAATCTGACGTGGGTGTAGCTGCTGCTCCCCGTCTTTCACTGCGGAGAGACCGCTGTGAGTGTGCGGTGGTCCTGTATTAATCTCCGAAAGAAAATACAGTGTTTGCTTAACAAATTAGGCCAATTAGCTGTTATGTAAAGTAATCTGCGCGTGGAGCCCCTGGGTGCGTATTAATGCTCATATGGTTCCAGTTTTAGCCTCAGACGCTGTGCCATAGCAGTGCCCCACGGCCTCCGAGCGCTTATGCGACTCTCTCGCTCCTCTCTTTTCTGCTCTCTCGCTCTCTCCTTCTCCGAGGGTCTGAGACCTAAGCCTCTGTAACAGCCAACTGCTAATTTGACAGGTCCCAGTGGAGAAAGGATATTCTGCAGGTGAGTCCTTTTGACCTTGTGGCTTGCTCTGAGTGTGTGTATGTGTGTGGGGGTGTGGGTGTGTGTGTGTGTGTGTGTGTGTGTGTGTGTGTGTGTGTGTTCCCATATGAAGCGGTTTAGGCTGTATTTCTAATGTCGGTGTTCCTCTGACAGGCAGCACATATTAGATTTTGCTGGATTTTGAGCTTTGCTGAGGCAGCGCTCGCTCCAATCTGTCTGTGTCAATCAGATCAGCCAGAATATAACAACCAGCTACATGAGCTTTGCTGTAAATATAACTGATTATGATGATCCAGACTATCAGTTTCACATACATTCATCAGCATTTAGGCATGAAAGATCCAAACCTCCATGCTCCATATACTTTTTAATAATTCGGCTTTGCTTCTTCGTTTATGGTGCATGTGTCCCATTTTGTTCAGCTCTGTTAAAGCTCTGATGTAAGCTTCCGTTCCCAACTCTTTCTAAAGGAGGTCAGAACCACATAACCTTTAACCTGGGGCGCTGAACTTCTGACCTTCTTTAGGAAAAAACACAAAGCCACGAAACATTAAAGAAGTACAGCGCCGGTCAAAAGTTTAGACACGGCTACTTATAGAAGGTTCTCCTTATGTCGATCTTAAAGCTGTACTGTAGAATAAAAATTAAACTAGCCCTCATGGAATTATACAGTCCACCTTAAACACCTCCAGAGTGGAGCTGTACAGGAGGAGGAACCAGCTTTCTGAACCTGCAGTGGAGCTGATAGAACAAGGTTTATTACTAAGCAGGTTTGGAGCGATTCTATTGGTCGGTCCATCATGAATATTCACTAACCTGAAAGGAGAGCTAGAGCTTTTACACTGTGCAGAAAAAGATCAAAGTTTTTACACCACTAAATATATATTAGAGGTGGAGATATGGAGGAGTATCATACTGTGTACATCAGGAGTAGATGTGGTGTATCAGGATATGGACCGGTTCAGACTCTCATCAGCTGGAGCTGTTCAGTGTGAGACTGTAGGGTCTCCAACAAGATCACCAACAACGTCCATTACATGGGTGTGTCTAAACGTTTGGCTGGTAGCATATACATGCTCAGAAAAGGGTACAAACACTGTCACGAGGGTGGTACCCTCAGTGGGGACCTGATCATACCATATTCCATTCCAGTTGTGTTCAGTTACACCTACTCCGTACACCCTGTTTCAGCTCCAGGCTGTATATTCCATCTTACTGCTAAAGCTGTGAAACATTAAACATGCACCGTTTTGCCCGGGACAGTGAAAGCAGCGCTGTCGGAACACACACACACACACACACTTCCAAAATAGTTTTCAGGAGAGGGAAATGTTTCGCATTTCCAAATACAACTTTTCAGCAGACGGAGGGAATGTGCTGAACTAGTAATGTAATTAAAGGTAACCAGACTTCCTAAGTCATTCTAAGTCATTTTGGTCAATTCTTTTGGACCATACACCATTAATTATACGCGATAAATAGATCAATGTTTTTATTTAACGGATGTGAAAAACTGAATCAGTAAAAATCACAGCTATGACTGGCAACCTTTATATAATATAATATAATATAATATAATATAATATAATATAGACATTAGAGAATAGTGCTGGTTAGTTTATTATTTTAAAAGAGAAAAACAAAGAGGGGTCTTGTAATTTCACTGCTTGTTTTTAATCTTATACAAATTCATAACTTCAGCACAGTGCATGTATTTATTTATTTATTTATTTATATAATTTGTTGCAGAAATAATTGAACATGGTAAAACCACTGGTCTCCATTAGGAGAGAATCAGTAGAGAGTCTAAATGCTCAGATCAAAAAAACAAACAGACAAAAAATTAAATATGTCTTTACAGTCACCAAACTAAATATGCCTCAGTCCATGCTGCCCTGTGCTGTCTATACATGTTCTCACCATGCAGACTTGCAAACTGTACCAGGAGAGGACATGGATTATTTTAAGGGTCAGAAACTGAACACATAAATGGAGATACTGCACTGAGATACTACAAAAATATAATACTGTGATATTTCACCAAATTACAGCTCCAACTGCTGAGAGTCTGAACCAGCCCATATCCTGATACACCACATCTACTCCTGATGTACACAGTATGATACTCCTCCATATCTCCACCTCTAATATATATTTAGTGGTGTAAAAACTTTGATCTTTTTCTGCACAGTGTAAAAGCTCTAGCTCTCCTTTCAGGTTAGTGAATATTCATGATGGACCGACCAATAGAATCGCTCCAAACCTGCTTAGTAATAAACCTTGTTCTATCAGCTCCACTGCAGGGTAAGAAAGCTGGTTCATCCTCCTGTAAAGGTCCTCTCTGGAGGTGTTTAAGGTGGACTGGATAAAGAGGGCTGTTTTATAGTTTGATGTCTTCAGTTTTTTTCTTCAGTGAAGCTTTGAGATAAACATAAGGAGAACCTTTAACAGTAATCTGGCTCGATAAACAATATGGAAGGATTATGCTGCAATCATATTACTTTAAAAAATACTCTGGATCCTGAAATATATAGTTAAAATCATATCAAAATTCTGTTTCTCTGGTGTAAATATTTCATGTAGAACAGACTGATGGAAATGCTCAAACAATATCTCATTGCATTGACTCAAATTTTAAGTCAGGGAAGTTAGTAAGTCATATTAGATTATCAGTTTGGACGTACACAGATTATATAGTTATGCATAATATTAGCAGATGTATGCCTATGGCTATCCTATGCTGGGTGTCTGATGAAAGACCTGTATCTCCATTTTTTGTTGATTTTTTCTTTTATGCATCATTTGAACCCAGCAGCTGCTGTTTACACTGTGTAAAACTTTTATGAGGACCGGACCAACAGAAATGGCCCAAACCTGCTTGGGAAAAAATCTGGTTCCATTGACTTCCATTATGGTTGAATAAGGTTTTCGGCCTCTCCTGTAAAGTTGCCATTTTGGAAATACTTGTATTTCTTTAAACGGCGATGATATAAAAACAGCTTTAGACTCTGGTGGTCCTTGGGCCAGCAATAAGGAGGGGGTTGCTGAGGCCAGTGATGGGACATCCACAGCACACAAAGCAACTTCAGCTATGTTTGTGCCCTCGGTGTAATCCCTCACCTGCAAGTTTTCCACCTGTATGTAAGCCAAGCTTACGTTGACCTAATCTGATAAGATACCAGCTTGTTCAGCCGCAGGCATGAGGCGGATATGACTGTTCAAAGTGCCAAAGGCTGCTTGGAAAAAAATCTGGTTCCATTGACTTCCATTATGGTTAAATGAGGTTTTTGGCTGCTTCTGTAAATTTGCCATTTTAGAGATACTTGTTTTTCTTTAGACACCAGTGATATAAAAAGAGCTTTATTACCTGCTCAGAAGATGACGAGTCTGAATATACAGAGTCCCTTAAAATGAGCCACCGCTTATGCCTAAATACATAACGTCCACTGTCCAAAGAAAAACAAGGGTTTCCAAAATGGGAACTTTACAGGAGAAGCCAAAAACCTTCGTAGGTTCTAATGCAAGTCAATGTATAGAGTTTTTTTCCAAGTGATTTAGGGGAATTTCTATTGGTCCAATCATCATAAATGATGTCCACAAAGTAAAAGACATGCCATAGGTTAAAATTACATAGTAAAATAAAAAACAATAAAAATAAAATTACAGCAACAATATATAGACAATACATATGATCACATGACCATATGACATTTCATAAGTGCAATTACAAGCCGCTTTAAGAAGTGATTAGTCTGGATATGACGGTTAAGACACAAGCACACAATAAACAGAGGACCTATTTACATATTCCCACAACACTGCAGCAGCTATTAATAAACAATACTGTGCGGCACTACTGCACGTACTATGTCTGAGCGTGTTAGCGTGCTCTGTGTTGAGCTGGAGTTGAGAACCTACGGCTGTGATCTCTTTTTTACAGCAGTGCAGTGATAATGTCATTAACGTCGTATTTCATGTCATTGCCGTGCTCGTCACTTCTCAGTGGCTGCCGAAATGCGCGGAGCTCTCCTAACAGGACGGAGCGCTGCAGATGTTCTGGAAACGAGCTGCTGTGGCAGACCAAAAAAAAAGTCCACCATGAAGAAGCTGCGGAGGAAAAAAAAACGAAGTCATTTATTTGTCAAATGATATTTCTCCAGCTAGATGACGTCATTACATTAATATTTACTGAAAGTCTAAATGTCCCAGCATTTAGTCTGTCCACCGTGTGCCTTAATTACAGCCTGAATTCTGTCTGGCATCGGGTTTCTGCAGAAACGAGGAATCCACTTTGTTCCAGCTCTGTTTTAGAGCAGCCCATTGAGAAGACAGTCCATCTGGCCTTCTTCCTTTCTCCAAGGTTTCCAAATGTGTTTAGTAGTGCTGAGTATGAGTAGGCATGAGTAATAGCCGGGTTTCGGGCTTGCTGTAAATGTAGGCCTAGTCTAGTATTAGTTTCAGTATTAGTTTTCAGATATACGTTATGAATTAGTAAATGTCATTATCAATTAAATTTAGTTTTATTTTTTTGTCATTATGCTAATACAGAGTTATACAGTTTAATGTAACACAGACTACTTCTACAGTGCAGTGATTAAAAAAACATAGATAGATAGATAGATAGATAGATAGATAGATAGATAGATAGATAGATAGATAGATAGATAAAAACAAAGATAAATAGATAGAAACAAAGATAGATAGATAGATAGATAGATAGATAGATAGATAGATAGATACAAAGATAGATAGATAGATAGATAGATAGATAGATAGATAGATAGATAGATAGATAGATAGATAGATAGATAGATAGAAACATAGATAGATAGATAGATAGACAGACAGACAGACAGACAGACAGACAGACAGACAGACAGATAGATAGATAGATAGATAGATAGATAGATAGATAGATAGATAGATAGATAGACAGACAGACAGACAGACAGACAGACCTGGGTAGTCAGGTCCACTTTTCCCCCCACTACCACGCCCATGATGATGAGGCTAGAGTTTAGGAACTGCACCTAGTCTGCTATTTTGACATCTTGTCTGCCTGGAACAGGGTTTTTCACCATCTAGGCCATGGACCACCAGTAGGCCATGAAGCACCCTCTGGTGGTCTTGAGGGGGGTGTTGGTAAGGCCAGTGATGGGACTGTTATATAATCAGTGAAGTTTTTGAACAGTGAACGCGATTAGTTCAAGCCACAGCGCACAAAGCAACTTCATCTATGGTTGTGCTCTAGCCTCAATCGTTCACTCACACGTTAGCCAAGCTTATGTTAGCCTAATCCGGACACGATGGACACATGAAAGACATGACCTGTTAAAGTGGTCAGTTGTAAGACCACACACGGCTCGTGCCATGCTGTGCTGGGCCGTGTGTCTGTTTAGTGGGGTCATGGTACAGTGCCCTAGAGGAGCATGGGTGTTGATGACCTGCCTGCTATTCTAGCTGTTCAATAGCGCTGGGTGGCGTTCTCCACTGCTGCTGTGTCTTCTTATTCAGTAATACTCTATGTGTTGGAAATGTCCCCAGTTGTTTTCCAGTGTTACGGAACTGGACCTTGAGGTTGAGGTCACCTGGTCTAGAAAAGTTGTAGTTGTGTTAGTAAACTCTATTGTGAATAGATATGGGACAGATTTGTCGCACGCAGTTGACCAAACTCCAAGAAATGAATTTCTCTTATGCTGGTTTTAATCAGTTTTTATTTGTTGATTTTTATTAATAAACTCATGTAGGTCAGTGAAACTGAGTCAGCTGTGGCGTTTCAGTGATAATGAGTGAATCATCAGACTTATTTAATAAAACTTTACTTAGTCGGTTTAATCTTGTTGAGTAAAAGCCAACCTCTCTTCCATTGGCTTTTGGCATCATCGTTCCTGGATGTGGTTTACCTTTTGTACTGTGTTTACCTGATTCCTATGTTCCACAGCTAACTGCCTGTAGCCACATGGCTGTTGGCTGTAAGTGCAGGTTACCATGTGCCCTCCTGCTGAGCGTAGTTCTATGACAGGCTCAGTAGCACAGCAGTAACTTAACACACCCATACAGATCTAACTTAAACTTAACTTGTTCTACTTTAATGCTTTTAGTAGAATATAACTACTTTAAGGTGAATATAAATATAAATGTACATAAGATACATATATATGATCAGTCAAGTTCTTTTAAACTCATGTGGGATTTAATTGTATTGACTGACATGTCGCTTTTTTTTTTTAAAGGTACTTAACACAGCAGCAAATAACCACTCAGCATAACACTTGAAATTTGATTTTTAGGTTATCCATGAAAATAACCCGTCTAGTTAATTAGAACTTATTCAAATCTCTTAACAAAATTTGTTAAGTATGTTTTACTCAGTCAAATGTCTTAAAAGCTACTTAACAGAGTTCCGAGGGGCTGGTTAACATAGCATTCTTAAACTCAACATTTTATTTTTGAGTAATCAATAAATATTACCCATCTGGTTATATAACCGTACTCAAATCTCTTTAGTGTGACAAACTTGAATTTGTTAAGTATATTTTACTTAGTCGAGTATCTTAAAAGCTACTTAGCACAGCTGCGAGACGCCCATTAACATAACATTTTTAATGAAATCCAACATTTCATTTTTGGGTAACACATGAAAATAACTCACCCAGTTGATTTGAACGTACTCAGATCATTTTAGTGTGAAGTGCTTGAATTTGTTAAGTATGTTTTACTCAGTCAAGTGTCTTAAAAGCTACTTAACACAGTTCCGAGGGGCTGGTTAACATAGCATTCTTAACTAGAGCCAACATTTCATTTTTGAGTAATCAATAAATATTACCCATCTGGTTAATTAAACCTTACTCAAATCTCTTTAGTGTGGCTTGAATTTGTTAAGTATGTTTTATTCAGTCATGTGACTTAAAAGCTACTTAACACAGTTCTGAGGGTCTGGTTAACATAGCATTCTTAACTAAATCTAGTAGTCAATAAATATTACCCATCTGGTTAATTAACCTTACTCAAATTTCTTTAGTGTGACAAATATGAATTTGTTAAGTATATTTTACTCAGTCATGTGTCTTAAAAGCTACTTAACACAGTTCCGAGGGGCTGGTTAACATAGCATTCTTAACTAGAGCCAACATTTCATTTTTGAGTAATCAATAAATATTACCCATCTGGTTAATTAAACCTTACTCAAATCTCTTTAGTGTGGCTTGAATTTGTTAAGTATGTTTTATTCAGTCAAGTGACTTAAAAGCTACTTAACACAGTTCTGAGGGTCTGGTTAACATAGCATTCTTAACTAAATCTAGTAGTCAATAAATATTACCCATCTGGTTAATTAACCTTACTCAAATTTCTTTAGTGTGACAAATATGAATTTGTTAAGTATATTTTACTCAGTCATGTGTCTTAAAAGCTACTTAACACAGTTCCGAGGGGCTGGTTAACATAGCATTCTTAACTAAATCCAACATTTCATTTTTAAGTATTCAATCAATATTACCCATCTGGTTAATTAAACCTTACTCAAATCTCTTTAGTGTGGCTTGAAATTGTTAAGTATGTTTTACTCAGTCAAGTGTCTTAAAAGCTACTTAACACAGTTCCGAGGGGCTGGTTAACATAGCATTCTTAACTAAATGCAACATTTCATTTTTGAGTAATCAATAAATATTACCCATCTGGTTAATTAAACCTTACTCAAATCTTTTTAGTGTGAAAAACTTGAATTTGTTAAGTATATTTTACTTAGTTGAGTATCCTAAAAGCTACTTAGCACAGCTGTGAGACGCCCATTGACATAACATTTTTAATGAAATCCAACATTTCATTTTTGGGTAACACATGAAAATAACTCACCCAGTTGATTTGAACGTACTCAGATCATTTTAGTGTGAAGTGCTTGAATTTGTTAAGTATGTTTTACTCTATCAATTACCTAAAAAGTTACTTAACACAGCTGCCTAAAACTGGTGTAACATTTTTGAGTAAATCATTTCGTTTCTTAGCGTCCATATCATAATCACATAATGCCTAACCCCGAGGATATTACAGATTAATAAGCCTGGGGTTTATTAGCCTGTAACTGCATGAACTACAGTGAGTTATGAACTACAGTTATGCTTAAGCCAGTAATAAAAGTTTGACATTAGATCTCAAAGGCAAAGGCTTACTGACAACTTGCTGATCACTGAAGACTGTTTGAAATCTGATTTCATATTAAGTTTTCATAAAGTGTCTGATACGCGCCAGCTGTAAGTAAGCTTCCATCCATGAAATCTTTCCTGCTTGATTTGATGACCAATTGACCCTATTTCTATTTGTCTGAGCATATTCATTTTTGATACACTAGAACATTTGAAAGCCAAGAGCTATGTCGAAAGCCCCCTGGAAAAAAAGTTCCCTATGTCAAAATCTATAAACATCTTTCTATGCCTAAATTGAGAACATGCATTCAGTCCTCACTCATCAGATCAAGCAAACAGACCCATGTGTTGCCTATTCAGTCACAATGTTTCATATTCATGTAGTCATACATTAATATGCTTGTTCGCTGAATTAGGCCACTTTCAGCATCGCAGGCTGATATCAGACGAATTTATTTGAAGTCATGCAAAATACAAGACGGATCTAAAGACGAGCACATGAAGATCACATGTCCGAGGCCATCATATTCCTATCCCCGGCTAAGGAAGCTGAATCGAGAAGCCTGACATGTTAGTTTGCAGACTGGATTCGCAATGAGACCTGACACCGCGTTGCACACGGCGCTTTTGGAGAGCGATCCGGGTGTGTGGGTGTTGTTTCCTAGCTCGGCTGGGTGAATCCACCGAGCGAATCAGCCGCTCTCATGCCTACGACCGAGACTAATGTATTCCATGCAGTGTCTTTACTTTGTCACAGGCCCTTAAAAGAAACGAATTTGTCTCTGTGTTGGCTGGAAAAGGAAGAGCTGGTATATGACGGCAGCTCAAATAAATAAACACAGCTCCTCATTCCAGTGAAGGTCTCTACCTTGAGTAGAACAAGCCGTCCTGATATCATCAATAATCCCAAGAAGTGAAACTGACATGGCAGGATTTAAAGGTTTCCTTTTCCGTTTGGTTCTTCATGTGCTGGCCCAATTCCCGACTTCGCTCGTGTCTTCGTACGGTTAACACGTCTTTCTTTCCACAGGTTTTTTTATGGTGATCGGTCTGTAAGCGATTATTTTTATACATATGATTTAAACTGGCAATCCTGACTCACAGTCTAAAACCTTTCTAGCTCTTCTTGCTGCCAGGATACCAATCAGTGTCTGTGGTTAATTGATTCTGATCATTGGTGTTCATTACTGCACATAGCTTTGGAGGCCAGTGCTTACACAAGGTCTAGCTCTGTCCGTCTTCATTGCTCCTGCTCCCCAGTTTTATTCACAGATTCTGTTGGAGGAGCATCCAGCTGGGAGCCTTTGAATATATAACCATATATGAGATACCAGGCATGTCCCAACTGAGTACGTGGTATATACACTCATCGTCAACAGAATAGCTACACAAATAGCTGCACCCAGAGGAAACCAGCTGACACAAATGAAACTTGGTGGGTAGATTTGACATCATGAGACATGCAAGTGATTCAGTCTTAGCTGTGCATGCGATGTAAGCAAGGAGGGGCCTTTTCTCTATACCTGACTGACCCATTAGCCACAACTGCGGACTTACAATGAACTCGATGCCTCCATGAGTCATCCTGCTAATGGCAGCACCATTGGCAGATGGCTGCACAGCGCAGGACTACAGATACGCAGGCCGTTACGACGACCGACTGTCCTTAACACCACCAAAGACTGCACTGGTGCCGTGCCAGACTGTCATGGAGTGACTCAGAACGGCAGCAGGTCATCTTCAGTAACGAGTCCCGCTTTAGTCTTGGTGGAGGTGACTAGACGACTTGGTGGTCAGCACCTAGATGAACAGCTTGTTGTCACGCATCACATGTCCAGAAGGCCTGGTGTCACTCCACCTCCACCTCTACCACACCATCTGCAGGAACTGTGTGAGGATGTTCAAGCTGCATGGGATGGATTATCACAGGACTCCATTAGGAACCTCTACAGCTCCATACTGAGACGCCTGGGATGTTGCGTTAGCAAAGATGGCGGCCCGACGCCATACTGAGAGACAGACTTCTGTATGTGTAGCTCAATAAATATTGATCATATCAGTGTAAATTTATTATCAGTTATTGATCTTGGTAATCTTCATCCTCCTTCCCAACAGCACTGCAATCCCACACCTCCTTCTGGGTGCAGGTGTTCTCTTGGCGATGAGTGTAGTTCAGGTATGAATGGTAAAGTTGAACCAGTTCATTTTTGAGTCTGGTAATCATGAACACTATTGTCCCACCATGCCACGGGAAGGCAGGAGCTCACCTAAACCTAAATCTGTCACAACGTCCTGTAATAATAAATCTACTGCAGTAAAAATTGGGTTTATTTGTTTGTGTGTTGTATATGGTCTACCGAACCCGCCTTCAGAGTCCAGCTTCTTATGACCTCAGCCTTATCACCTCTGTTGTGTTCCGCTTCGATGAATCAAACGAACAATGTCATAGCAAAACAAGCTGCTTTTTAATGTCACTCAGAACAGGGTAACCAGACTTCTTCTCCACTTTTGCCGCTCACGCTTGGCTAGCTCTTCCTCACTTTACCTCTTGAAAACAACTCTTTAACCTCACTCATCACTGGCTCCCCCTAGAGGTTATTCCCAGCCACCACAACTTCCTGTAGTAAGTAGCGATGCAGTATGCTGATATTTAGTTTACTAGCCAGCAGAACTCATATTACTAGGATTGGTACATAGCATATCGTGGCTATCCAATGAAAAACAAGTATCTCCAAAATGGCAACTTTACAGGAGAGGGCAAAAACCTGATTGAATTTGAATGGAAGTCAATGGAACCAGACATTTTTCCAAGCATGCTTTGGATATTTCTGGTGATCTGTTCATTATGAAACGTCCACCCCAAATAAAGAGCAGCTTATTTGATCAAATGATGCCAAAAAATAAAAAATGGAGATACATGGTTTTCATTGGACAGCGACGAAGTACTGAGCTCAGATGAATCAATGACGATTACTGTACAGTGTATAGACTGTGGAATGGTGAATAGTGTTGGTGTGTGTATACAGTCATCTACTGCCAGTGGTCCAACCTGTGCCCTCCTGACTTGTTTACACTTATCACACGACTAGTTTGCTTTGCATTTCAGTCTTGGGGATGAGCTCAAACCAGCCGGAATGAATCATCAGATATGCGGTGTATCCCCAACATTTTCAGGCACATTAATAACCCAAACTTGTCCATGGAAAACCCAGAGATACTGATTATGCGTCTCCACTGACAGCCTACCAATGGAGCGTCACCAGACTTTAAAAAAAGACAGATGCTTTCCACATACAGCCCCCAGTATTTACCCATTGGGGTTTTTCAAATCAAGGCCTTTTTTAAACAGCATCCCAGCCCAGGCTAAACTCTCCGTTCGGCCAGCTAATGACCGGCTGCGCTCCCCACCAAATGTTCGCATCTTGTTGTTCTGTAATCAAGGCGTAATTTCCTATTTTTGCCCTCTAAGCACTAATCCTATTTGAGGATTAAGTGTAAACATTATGCGCCGGCTTGATGCGGAGGCCTGTAACTATGTGCTGTTCTAAAGAAAAAGCCACAGTTTAATTGCCTTGAATTCACCATTTTCTTTACAAATGGGCCGTATCGCACCACCAGTGCTGTGTTTACATGGAACAGGGTTGACCTCTCGTAGGCGCTGATTAATCCCGGGCAGAGAGAAGAAAGGAGAGTCACAATTCAGACTAACCACAAGTGTAATACCGATTCTCTCTCTCTCTCTCTCTCTCTCTCTCTCTCTCTCTCTCTCTCTCTCTCTCTCTCTCTTTTCTCTCTCTCTCTCTCTCTCTTTTCTCTCTCTCTCTCTCTCTCCTCTTTCTCTCTCTCTCTCTCTCTCTCCTTTTTCTCTCTCTCTCACTCTCCTCTTTCTCTCTCTCTCTCTCTCTCACTCCTCTCTCTCTCTCTCTTTTCTCTCGCTCCTCTTTCTCTCTCTCTCTCTCTCTCTCTCTCTCTCTCTCTCTCTCTCTCTCTCTCTCTCTTTTCTCTCTCTCCTCTTTCTCTCTCTCTCTCTCTCTCTCTCTCTCTCTCTCCTTTCTCTCTCTCTCCCCTCTCTCTCTCTCTGTCCTTTCTCTCTCTCTGTCTCTCTTCTTTCTCTCTTTTTTTTTTCTCTCTTTCTCTCTCTCTCTGTCTCTCTCTTTCTCTCTCTCTCTTTTCTCTCTCTCTCTCTCCTTTTTCTCTCTCTCTGTCTCTCTCTCTGTATCGTTCTTTAGCTACGTGTCAATCTGATCAGGGTCTGTGTACCTAGCTTGTCTCCTTTTGTAAACCTCTGCATGTGCTTCTAACGCTCAGCCTACAAATAAGTGATCAAACACATGTAATGGAGGTGAACGGAGATCTCAGGATGAGCACGCTGCCGCGAAGTAAACAAATCGTAAATCTCCACGTAGCTCTGAACATGCGCTCATATGTGCCGAGTTACAAATGAGAAAAGGAGAAAATCCCGCCAGGTCTTTTGCGTTCGCTTCCTTTGACTGTGCCAAGCACAATTCACTCGAGTGCTGAACCTTTAGACGAGATTTCTCAACGAGTAACAGGCAACAGTTTATGGAACTCCGTTGCGTTCATCATATTTGGTGGTTTGTCAACGTCGTCCGACTGATTTGACAGTGCAGTAGATAGGTTGCTTTGGGCTTGATTGTTTACCAGCTTTCTATTTTCTTATTCTCATAACTCATATATTAGTTTGGAGGTTTCTGCATCAGTAATGCCAGAACAGGTCCTACACCGAATCCCTAAATAATGAGCTTAGAGGTTCATGGGGTTAATTCCTAAACGATCCCGGATGTTGTGGCTTCTGCTGACAGAATTTTATTAGAATCCTATGAGCTTCACTCAAACCTTAAATCCTGATGTGTAATTCTGCTGAGCCACATCATTTCTTCAGAGCTGTTTCCGTGTGCAGCGTTCGGTGCATGGCTCTTGGTCGCTGGAGCTGGTCATGAATGAAATACGAGTGAATGAATGCCCTGAGGACTTCTACCTTCAGGGTCAAAGCTATGGATCCTTTAAGGAAGACCAGGGAAGCGGGATCAGCATGGACACTGGGAAAAGGAAGAAGCAGCCTGACTCGTCCCATCCCATCCCATCTGGCCTGCCTTACATCCCCTTCAGCTCCTCTGGGTGTGTGGAAAGGAGTAAATCATCCTCCAGGAGGAAGCTGGCCCGGTAATGCAGCGTTTTCACTTCCTGATTTTGCTCTCTCCTCTCACGGCCCTCAGTGGGCCCCGCAAACCAGATCTGTAATTAAGGTAGTATGGGCTGCCTACATGCAGAGACACACACAATGCAAAAAAAAAAAAAAAAAAAATCTGGATATGTCTCGATATATATATATATATATATATATATGTATGTGTGTGTGTGTATATATTACATTATATATTATATGTGTGTGTGTATATATGTATATATTTATTGTGTCTGGATATATACATATACATATACATATATATGTGTGTGTGTGTGTGTGTGTGTGTGTGTGTGTGTATATATTACATTATATATTATATATATGTATATATGTATATATATATATATATATATGTATATATGTATATATATATATATATATATATATTATATGGAGCCTTTTATTCCAATGGACACTTGACCAATACCACTGCACTCTGACACTCTGACACTCAGACTATTATTATTATTATTATTATTATTATTATTATTATTATCATTACTATTTATTTATTTATTGTTTTTATTTATTTATTTATTTATTTATTTTTTTTTTTATTATATCACCACCGCTATATCACTTTAAAGAACAGACATATGTATATATATATTTCTTCTCTCTCAGATTATTCTTGCCTAATATATTGTACATATCAGAGAATCTCTACACCCAACTCCCCTGTCTCTGTACATATTTGTCATTTGTGTATCTTTTGTGTGTTTTGAATGTTTAATATCCATATTTATATCTCATTTTTTTAATATATATTGTTTAGTCAGCAGGTATAGTAATGCTGCCCTGCTGTAGAGTATTAACCTGAGCCTCACCACAAGTATTTCACTGCATGAATGTCCTGACATGAAGTGCAAATGACAAACCTAAACCTGAACTCGAAACACTGAGAAGGTCAACCTCAAAAGTTGAGGACCTCAAAGTTGACAAGCTGGTAACTTGTTTAAGAAAAAAAGAAAAAGACATTAAACTGGCCTGCTATCTGGGGTAAGTTTAATTTTAATCTGTGAAGCCAGTTTAGATATAATAAGGCGTTTGTAAAATGGTGAAATGAATTTGTTGCCATGACACCACTATGTGCCGATTTAAAAGTATTCTCTGTGAAGTCAAACGATTGGGCTGCTAGTGACCCGTGGGCCTTGGCTTCTCTAAGACATTTAAATTTAAATTAATTTTTAATTATTATTTTAATTTACATTAAAAGAGAAATACATATTTCTTTCCTTCATGTGTTTCAATTTCAGACATTTTGTAGCCGCAACATATCCTGTGGATTATAAATGACACCACTGGATATCAAAGTATCAACGATTCCAACATCCCATACAAGTTGTGTGCTTGTACACTTTTGTGTACATTTCTAGTCAATAAGCCCATATGGTTTTAACAATATTATTTTCTTCCTAGGAGATAATGTACTGGAGATGCTCTACAGATGGCCAATACACTGAGATATAGAGGCCCGATAGACCAGTAATTGTAATTGTAGGCAGCAGACGTATGTAAACATGTTGTGATCATTTTATCTTTACCATACAGTACAAGTAATAATTATATTTCTATGCATTTATGCGTGTACCGTATACATTTCAGTTAGTAGAGGTTGGATTTTCTATTCAGTTGCTTTTAATAAAAGAATGTTAATAAAGTAAAACCCGATTTTGTTGTGTTTTCCATAATTGTACATTGTTGCCTTATGCAATGGAAGATTAAAAATTAAATAAAATAAAATTTCTGTGTAGGCATTTCATGTTTTATTTTTACCACACATATTACTAATAAATATACGGTAGGTAAATAACTATATTTGATAATAATATATTCAGCAATAAAAATGGGCTATTTGTATTGTATACAAACTCAGTCAAGTCAAACTGAGTCAAGTAGTTTTATTATAAGTAGATACACAGAGTGGAATACATATTAAATCTATAAATACTGTAAAATCAAAAATGAAAAAAAAAAATTTCAAACAAGATACTTCAGGAGTTAGGGACACAGGGGTTTCGTTCCAGATGTCCACGCCCCCTGGTCCATCTGATTTACCTTAACGAAGAACTGATTAGCCGAACCACACACTCAGTATGGGACTTCCTCGGCTAACTACCCTGACAGTGTTATCAAGTCTAGTCAAGTTTTACTGTCAGTACTTCCATATGTACAAAACGTACAGAGGACCGAATCTGCGTTACTCTCCATCCCAAGGTGCAGTTTATAAACATTTAGCGATATACAGATACATCTAAAACAAGTGTGTACTGAATGTAATAAACACGAAACATTAAATACACAAACATACGTCATACGGTAAACTGAGGGCTCAGGGTAAATACATTTAGAGTCTGATGTCTGGATCACACTTAGGACATGGTAATAAGACTGAAAGGCTGGAATGTTCAAATCACACAGATGTGAAACATGCCACCATGAGCAGGTGATCTGGTGACAGGTGAGGGAACGTCAGTACGTATGAAAGGAGATCCAAATAAATCTCAGTCTGGTGTGATCCAGTGAGTCCCTGTCTTAGTTGGTTTTGGGGAAAACAGACATTACGTTTATTTAAAAGAGCAATCCAGACGGCAAGCCAGCATCTGTCCCGCTGTTTGGGGGCATTAGTGTATACCGCGTGTGTGTGAAGTTACCATTGATGGGGAGGTCACACGCTGCCATCAAGACGTCTTTCCCAGGAAGCCCATGGTATTTTGGTGTTTGAGGTCTTAAACGGTGGAACAGGGTTCTTCCTCATTGCTATAAAATGGGAAAGAAAGAAAGAACAATGAAAGAAAGAAAGAAAGAAAGAAAGAAAGAAAGAAAGAAAGAAAGAAAGAAAGAAAGAAGAAAGAAAGAAAAAAAGAAAGAAAGAAAGAAAGAAAGAAAGAAAGAAAGAAAGAAAGAAAGGAAGAAGAAAGAAAGAAAGAAAGAAAGAAAGAAAGAAAGAAAGAAAGAAATGAAGAAGAAAGAACGAAAGAAAGAAAGACAGAAAGAAAGAAAGACAGAAAGGAAGAAAGAAAGAAAGAAAGAAAGAAAGACAGAAAGAAAGAAAGAAAGAAAGGAAGTAGAAAGAAAGAAAGAAATGAAGAAGAAAGAAAGAAAGAAAGAAAGTAGAAAGAAAAAAGAAAGAAAGAAAGAAAGAACGAAAGAAAGAAATAAAGACAGAAAGAAAGACAGAAAGAAAGAAAGAAAGAAAGAAAGAAAGAAAGAAAGAAAGAAAGAAAGAAAGAAAGAAAGAAAGAAAGAAAGAAAGGAAGAAAGAAAGAAAGAAAGGAAGAACGAAAGACAGAAAGAAAGACAGAAAGAAAGAAAGAAAGAAAGAAAGTCTGGGCCATTTTGTGGTCACACACACACACACACACACACACACACACAGTGACATACACTCATACACGTTTTCATTCATGTACTCGAATCAGGATATGACATCAGCGTTGGTCTAAAAGAATTCCGCTTCACTCTAACGGTGCAGTGGGCTGGCTGCTGCGGCTGCTGCTGCTGCTGCTGTGCTGTGCTGTTGGCACAAGCTCATGTGGACGCCTTTGAATTTACGGCACTCTTCACTCCACCAGAAGTCTGCGGTGTAGCAGGCATCCTGCAGGACAGCGCAGACGAGACGCCCATCACTGCCAAGGCCAGCATAGTGGTAAAACCGGCTTACCAACCCTGTGTGGAATACCAGTCAGTCAAATACAGGCTGCATTACACAGTCCTGTCCGGAGGCCCGTTTGATTGTTGACTCTCGCTGCTTTAGGAAGCTCGGTTTCAGAACCTTATCCTCCATCCCATGTTATCATCACTGAGGGAAGACCATAAATTGCAAATGGACTATTGAATTGGAAACATGGTGCCACCAGCCAATCCACTGTATCAAGGCTGCACTTAATAATTATTGATATTTCAGTTGTCTCATTTGTTCCCTGTTACTTTCCCACTTCTCTCTCTTCCTTATCCCAAACTTTCAGCAAAAGTATTATCATTCTGCTTCATTTCCGAGTATAAATATCCCCAAATAATACTAACACTGCATACAGTTATGCAGTTCTACAATAATGCATATGCGGAGAAACTTTAACCTTTAGTTTTATGATTAATGCTCCAATGGTGATGTTAACATTGGAAGTAACCTGAATTTTAGAAGACATGTGACCTGAACCCAGACCCAGAGGTGAGCTGCCTATGTAAACGGCGCCATCTGGTGGGAAATGAGTGCACTGCAGTAGATAACAGCTCACTGTAATGTGTCATTTCCACCCCTTGATGTCAGTCTAGTCATCTAGTCTAGAGAATTAACTGTCCCTGTACAGTGGAAACAGTCCTAAGCACCGATCCCTCAGGTTTCCGTTCAGCCATTTCCAGAAGCTTTCCGAGCTGGAAAATGCATTTCTTAACAAGGCCAATCAGCTCCTCATGCCCAAATCCACAAGGCCCTGGCAGTCAACTGTCTTTTTATTTAGTTAGCTGTGAGGTTTTCTGGTTAGATCATCATGTTCTGTCATTACATCATCAAACTCCACTTTGTATATGATTTTCTGCTCATCAGGTTACTGGCATCTTAGACTTAAAGAACTGTTAAAATTCAGTATTTCATTATTACGGTTCTATGGCATTCAAATCACAGTGCAGTCCTATATATTGTGGTGTTGGCACTGAATGGGATGCGGAGAGCAGTGTGGTTTAAGCCAGTGCTATTTGTGTGCTGGCCCTTCTGCAAGGCCACCCGTCCCATGCCAGCAGCTCACTACCATACAACACAGTACATGGGCAAGAGTGGGGTGTTTTAACAGTGTTAAAGAGACCATGGCTGTAAAGGCCTGTGAAAAGGACACTCCTCCCTTTAGTCCTCCACTGGAGTAACAGTACTAAAGTATTTACCTTCAGATGTACTTAAGTATGGTGAGTAACAGTACTAAAGTATTTACCTTCAGATGTACTAAAGTATGGAGAGTACCAGAACTAAAGTATGTACCTTCAGATGTACTTAAGTATGGAGAGTACCAGTACTAAAGTATGTACCTTCAGATGTACTTAAGTATGGAGAGTAACAGTACTAAAGTATGTACCTTCAGATGTACTTAAGTATGGAGAGTACCAGTACTAAAGTATGTACCTTCAGATGTACCTAAGTATGGAGAGTAACAGTACTAAAGTATGTACCTTTAGATGTACTTAAGTATGAAGAGTACCAGTACTAAAGTATGTACCTTCAGATGTACTTAAGTATGAAGAGTACCAGTACTAAAGTATGTACCTTCAGATGTACTTAAGTATGGAGAGTACCAGTACTAAAGTATGTACCTTTAGATGTACTTAAGTATGGAGAGTAACAGTACTAAAGTATGTACCTTCAGATGTACTTAAGTATGGAGAGTACCAGTACTAAAGTATTTACCTTTAGATGTACTTAAGTATGGAGAGTACCAGTACTAAAGTATGTACCTTCAGATGTACTGAAGTATGGAGAGTACCAGTACTAAAGTATGTACTTTCAGATGTACTTAAGTATGGAGAGTACCAGTACTAAAGTATGTACCTTCAGATGTACTGAAGTATGGAGAGTACCAGTACTAAAGTATGTGCCTTCAGATGTACCTAAGTATGGAGAGTAACAGCACTAAAGTATGTACCTTCAGATGTACCTAAGTATGGAGAATAACAGTACTAAAGTATGTACCTTCAGATGTACTGAAGTATGGAGAGTAACAGTACTAAAGTATGTACCTTCAGATGTACCTAAGTATGGAGAATAACAGTACTAAAGTATGTACCTTCAGATGTACTGAAGTATGGAGAGTAACAGTACTAAAGTATGTACCTTCAGATGTACCTAAGTATGGAGAATAACAGTACTAAAGTATGTACCTTCAGATGTACTGAAGTATGGAGAGTAACAGGAGTATGGTTTATTACGGCTCTAATGTCCTATTATCATTTCTGGAACAGGACTCTTCATCAGCTCAGTGTAGGTGAAGAGACTCTAGTGTCTCTCAGTCCACCAGTCTTTAATAGAAGCTCATTCATTAGTCTGACCCTGACGTCTATTCAGATCATCATCAGCACAGAACACTGAAGGAGAACAGGTTCCGTTAGCTAGAACCAAGCTCTGTCCAACAGGTAAAACAAGCTCAAATTAAAGTGACCACTGTCCCCTGATTGGTGGGCTCGCTTCACACTCCTTTTGTTTGGACATGTTATGTTTTTGTGCGCACATAAGCCAAAGGGAAGGACAGATTTGACCTTCATGTAGTGGAGTTACAGTAAGACCTTTGAAATGTGGTGGTAGGTAAAGTGAAAAGACCCCCCTCTGAATGTTAGCCATTCAAGCCATTTTGGGGAACTTCAGGTCTGGAGGGTTCTGAGAGTTGCTGTTCCAGGGCTACAAAAGGACCAAATAGGTGAACCAATGTGCCACAGTGCCACCCTGAGGCCGACTAGTGCTGAAGCTGTGATTAAGAATACCAAACACATCAACATATCAAAGCTACAACAGCTAAACATGACATACGTTTATTTTCAGTGACCCCCTAGAATTGACCCATGACCCTTTTAATAGAGGTTTCCCAGGCAACCCACCAAACCCATATTTCATACCCTGATAAGCAGCTGGGTAGCTAGCAATGTCAAGCTCTGTAACATGTAGATATATAAGGTTTGTCTTTGACAGTGACGATATGCAGGCCGTACTGCTCATGCAGAAGGTTTTCATTTAGGGTGTCCATGGCTCCTCTTTTTCCAGGACACGTCCTCTTTTGTGCTCGGCTGGGATTTCCTAACTGCCTAGCACGTCCGGGAACTGGATTTGCTTTGATGTTGACATTTTCAGCAGTCTGTCTGCCCTTCTGGAACCCCAGCATACAGTCTCCCGGTTTTATCAGTCGTGTGTTTTGCTTGTTTTCTTTCTCATAAAGTCGCAACTCTCAGTAGCCGAACCCGAAATAAGCTGAAAATCATCAATTACAGCCGAGACAGCGGGGTTCGCCCCAACTGATTACCTTACAGGCCCAGATCACGCACCTGTTTCTGCATGCATGCGCAAATTCACACCAAGTGTTTGTGCTAAACGGCTTTGAGTTGCTGGGAGACCTGAACAATTATCCTAATTACATAGCAACAGGCCGTCTTTCCATAGCACTGCTTTGATTCGGCTGATGGGAGAATTAATAGCGAGTGACGATTATGCAGAGGGATCAAACGAGGCCGATCAGAGAAAAATTCCACTCTGTGTTTTCTCTTATTGGATTCGCATTGTTTGGTTTAGTGGTTCAGTCTCTCTCAAGCAGACAGCAGCTGAAATGCCAGGTGTAATTGCCTGCTCTTGTACCGCGCTCTCCGAATGCTCTCTGTTTGTGCACCATATAGCTGAGTTTTGACTCTCGGCAAACGAGGTCACTTCGCATTCGGCTCAAGGAAACAAAGAAGGACATTTTCATGGGACTGTATATGAAGGACGTGTTAAGTAAACAGATACGCATTTCCTAAAAATTGCTTCGCTTAAAAATGAATCAGGCTGGAATGGCGCCGCGGCCTTGCACAGCCTTCCAGGGAAATATCTTCAGTGTGACTACATGGAGGCTGAGGGCTGCCAGACACTTCAGCCATCCTTCATTTTCCCCTCTCCATTGGACATTAGCGATGGGTAGCATGTAAGCTAAATATAGTTCAACCAATCAACACCTGCCTCTGGGAGCCCCACGGATCCTCGGCTTGCTTTAACGTGCTCGATTAATGGCCATCAGCACCTTCACGCTGTCGAGTCGTGGAGGAATGGCTCGCATTAAGCTATCCCATCAAACTTCAAGGGTAGAAAATTGCTTTGGAAATGTGAACAGCACGAAGCCTGATGGAAAAGTAATAGTGCCGTATTACATATTGTCTTATTGGAGGCTGAGGCCGTAGCCAGAGCCCCCCCAATACACACCTAGGTCTTATGTTTAACTCACAACTTGCTAGCTCATATTCTTAAAGTTATGGCTGTTTCTAATGAACTGAACAAGGAGTAGCTCTGTTTACCATGTGGGAGGCATTCTCATAGACTTTCTACACCACATGCAAGGAAGTAGAGGCTACAAACAAGATGCAATCAAATCGTTTATGGCTTGTTTGAATTTAGAGACCAACATGTCAGATCTGTCTAACACTGGACACTGTTAATGTCAGCATTCCCACAGATACATCTAACTCCAATTCAGTTTGATATGATGTTAAGGCCAGCAGTGTGCAAAATACCCCTAGGTCTTTTAGGGGTCCCATGTTGACTGACCACTTTAGTGCTGACTGGCTGATAACTTTTTATTATCTGCCTGAGAGGTCTGCATGTTTTGGTGCATGGTTGGTACCGCTTGCTAAGGGCTATGATAGGGCTCAAAGTCAGTTTGACACAATGTTAAGACCAGCAGTGTGCAAAATACCCCCAGGTCTTTTAGGGGTCCCATGTTGACTGACCACTTTAGCGCTGACTGGCTGATAACTTTTTTATTGACTGCCTGCTAGGTCTGCATGTGTTGGTGCTTTTTGGTACCCATCCTGCTATGGGCTAATGCAAGACGCTCCAAGATCTGCTTGACTTGATGTCTAAGACCAGTAGTGTGCAAAATACCCCCAGGTCTTTTAGGGGTCCCATGTTGACTGACCACTTTAGCGCTGACTGGCTGATAACTTTTTTATTGACTGCCTGCAGGGTCTGCATGTGTTGGTGCATGGCTTGAACTGCTTGAACGTAAAGGGCAGCAGTGTGCAAAATGCACCTTGGCATTTAAGGGGTCCCATGTTGATAGAGGGCTCCAGTGCTGACTGTGCTGATAACTCTTTCCACAATTCTGTCTTTCCATCTCCTGCTTCTGTCTCCTGCTCTCGGGTCAGGTTTTCAGAGGTACAGATATATTTATTATCTGCCTGAGAGGTCTACATGTGTTGGTGTATGGCTTGAACTGCTTGAACGTCTACAGTAAGGCTCAGATTCTTTTTGACACAATGTAAAGGGCAGCAGTGTGCAAAACCCCCCCGGTATTCAAGGGGTCCCATGTTGATAGGGCGCTCCCATGCTAATAACTTTTTCCACAGTTCAGTCTTTTCATCAGTCTCCTGCCTCCGAGTCAGGATTTAAGATATACAGATACATATATTATCGGCCTCACTTTCTTTTTGACGCAGTGTAAAGGATTGCAGTGTGCAAAATACCCCCCTGGTATTCAAGAGGTTCCACATTGACTGGCCACTCCAGTGCAGACTATTGGCCTGCAAGGTGTGCATGTGTTGGTGCATGGCAGGTACTGCTTGCTAAGGGCTACGGTAAGGCTCAGATTCTGTTTGACACAATGCAAAAGTTTGCAGTGTGCAAAATACGCCCTGCTATTCAAGGGGTCCCATGTTGAATGGCCACTCCAGTGCTGACTGGCTGATAACTCTTTCCACAATTCAGTCTTTCCATCAGTGCTCAGGGTTCTGCCTGTGTTCTAGTCGTTCCGGATTAGAATAAGGTAAATGAATGTATTTGATAATGTCTGATCGGCTGTGATCGCCTCCTATCACCTGAAGAGGGCGGTAGAAGCAAAATCAAATCAATACCTTTGCAGAAGAAGGCCTGCAGAAATGAATTGGCAACTTGCATTTATTTACATTACAAAGATGCAGAAAGCGCACTGACTTGTTTTGTTTGATCGATTTTTATATGAAGTCCATGGTTATTTGAAGCACCCATCAATGCTGCAACCCTGGCTTGGATAAGTGGTTTGAATGCGGCAGGTGTAGCATTGTGATGTTAGCCAGGAAGAACAGATCCATCAGCTCTGGTTGTGCACTGGACCGAAAAAACCTTTTTCACTCTGGATGTGACCTCCGTGTGCGGTTATGCTGTTTGCTAAGGCGAGATCTGGGAAGCATTAGGCACTGGAAAATGACTGGACAGCCTCAAGCTCACGCTCACACACTAATGTACTCAGTTCACTGTATTCAGTTCACGTATCGGACACTGAACGGACCCTGAATGCTGAATTGCATTTCCAATTTACGTGAAGCTTATGGTCGCCTCTTTCTGCAGGCCCCCTAGTGGCCATCCACAAGGTAATATGCGCCACCAGTGTCAGTAGAAGTTCCTCCCTTTAGACCACCACTGGAGTAACTATGCCTAGACAGACGCCTCTTAGTCCTGTTTTTGGGATAAACAATTTAAAAGGTACCCTCGTGAAAAATATAATGTGTGCCATTGACCCCTGTCCATGTCAGAAGACGGGCCTTGCATTTCACACAGGTCATGTGACATTATGACTCACCTACCGGCTAACAGCAGGTCATCTCGCTAGTCTATTAGTATTCATGTATGTGTTATATAGGTTAGATTATTAATTTAATTCTGTATCAGTATCGTGCCTGACTCCCGTCCTCCTTTATGATGTCCTCCTTTTGGGGGTTGGATGTCCTCTGTTTTGGGATTTTGAAAGTTCCAACCCTAACTGTAGTGTACACCAAAACACTACTCACAGTCCGCCTATTATTACTAAAGAACGAACTTGAATGTAAACTTAACTGCTAGCATTCATGGCTAGCTTTATTGGTGGGTTAGCATGCTAGCTAACATAGCTAGCTACCGAGTGACCTAACTCACCAGAAACACCAACAACATCTACTTTTGTCCAAATTTCATTTTTTTCTTTAATGTATGTGTAAAAACATGGATGATATAAACTGGTGAAAGAGGGAACAGCAGTTATGAGCTACTCCTCCATGTTTACCACAAATCAGCTGAGAACTGGAACCAAATGCTGGTAGGAACTAAAAGCTTAGAGAGAGCAGCAGCCTTGAACCCTTGTGTTTATGATAAGTCCGAAGAAGAATTTGTTGGAGCTTATGGTTTAGAATGCTGTCTCACCATGCCGTCATTAATTTGCTTGAAGTTAAGAAATTGATTTGTCGTTTGTCATTGTGTCGCTTGCTGCTAAATTGCCTGCTAGTGTGAATGAATGGTCGTGCTGCCAAAAAAGCCAAACCTAAAAACATTTTGCACACTCAAAGTCTCTCTTTTAAAATGCTCAACAGACTAAACGCTAGTTACACATTCTGTAGTGTACACAAAATCCCCCGTAGGCCTGTCAGATTGGACATTTATCTATTTAGCTAAAGGAAGTGCGTGAGCGTTCCTGCCTCACTCAGTGGCACAAATGATGTATGTGTGAATGGTTAGCATATGCAAGCTGTAGCGGTCACTGGTTTGTGTTTTTACACCCTGCAGTGAAACAGTTAAAGCTTAATCAAAACCCACCAGAAGCTGAAGCTGACCCAAAATCCGTCCAAACATAAATCCCTGAAACAATGCGTTAAAAGGAATCACCTACATTAAAGTAATTCATTAGTGCAAACCAAAACGGACCTCGTGAGTCTAAATTCCACCTGCACTGCAGTAGCTGGATTTGTCAGGAAAATATGAATCTGGCAACCCTCCATCACAGAACGAACCCTCGAGTAAAGCAGTAGTACTAGACCCTGCAGCTTTTACCCTACTGTTAAAAATCAGTTTCACTGTAGCAGCTGTTTTCAGGCTGTGCCTGTTTTAAGCTTTGCACTAGGATTGCCCCTGTTCTTTAATATTCAGGGGGCCAATAACCCTGTAGCCTCCTATAGTCAGTGGCTATGTACTGAATATAATCAAATGGCTCTGTGTGTGTCAAATGGTGCTGGTGAGCAATGAGGGATGAAGGAGAAAGGGTGGGAACTCAGACCGCTCCACATGAAATACAGTGTTTATATTCAGTATTTAAAACACTTTTTCGAGGCCTTTAACCAGCTTTACTGCAGAAACATCAGAATTGCAGAAAAAGAGTATAATGTCATTCCAGTCATGAAAAGGTGGCTCATATGTGCTTATAAAGATCAACAGACCGTGCTTTGGTCATTTGCCCTGATCAAAACCTGCTATAATCAAACTTTTGATTTTTTACCATTAACAAATAAACTCAAAAGGCCATAAAATGAGTCACTCATTGTGGGAAACGTATCAGATAGCGTGTAATACCTAGACAGACACAAATAACAGCTGTGATTGGATTTGGCCTGGACTGGACAAGTTTCTGGATGTAGCCACATCAATGTTCAGACACTCCTGCATCAAAGAATGCACAGTTGGTCCAGATTTGGTAGATGCCTTCCCTAACACAACTCCGAGGAGAATTCCCTGTAGACTGGGATTTTAGCCACTGCTGGTAGACCCGTATGACCGTACGCTTCCATGCACCTGCAGATTCAGCTACGTCCTTCACACTATGATCTTTGGCCACACCCAAATGCTCAGTCACTCCTTTTAGCCAACCATTAACATCTGCTCTGGAGCCATTTTCCACACATGGAACGAGACATTCCCTGCACTGTAGCACCTCTTCTCAATCTATGGATCCCATCGCTCACACCCCACAGGTATTTTTAGCCCCACTATCCTCGTGCAGCGTCATCTGCAGGAGCCTGAAGTTTCTACCACCTTAAACATACAAGGTACCTAATGTTTTTTCCAGTGAGCTTAGTGGGTCATTTTAAGCTATGGTCCGTATCTGGCTTTGGATCCAATTGCTTCCCCTGGAGTTCTATGAGTAACAATTGGATGAGTTCTCAAGACATCTGACTGGTCCTCATCCCTTCAATAAACCATGGTGGCCTCAAAGGCTTTCACAAGCTGTCTCTATGGAGGTTCTAAGGGGCGGCCAGTCTTAACTGTCAGGTTAAAGATCAACTTACCAGCACTGGGCACTTTCCCATCACTCAGCTATAGAGAACAAGAGTGAGTAATAAGACTTCCACGGAGAAGATCTCCCCAACATCAGTGGGCCTGATCCTATTCAGCTGAGTTTCAGAGTGTGATGCAATGCCAAAGAAAAGCAAGGCTGCCAAGCATGAGGTCACAGGGAAGGGAACAGTGGTGTCATGTGATCGCACACATTCAGCGCTGTCACATAATCCTTAATGAGGAACAAATAGAACTGTTTTTCTAAACCTGCATTTCCTCTCTTCCTGGATCGAGTATCGCTCTCAACAAAAACATGTCTCGTGTATGGGATATGCTGCTGCCGTCTCATCGTTACCAAAGATACCAAAGATCAGTGAAGATGCAGCGCTTAAAAGCAGTCTCACAAAGCCATCAATGGACTTCGGCAATGACCAGAGGCACCCTGACTTAAAAGAATCCTGTGTATCTCTGACTGATGTATAATACATTACATACGGGGTCTCCTAGGCTTGACCCTCAGGAAAACAAGAAACACCGAAACAACAGAACCATCAGAAAATATGGCTTTTAAAGCGTGCAGTGAAAAAAAACAGCTACTGGAAGTAAAATACAAGATACAAGGCTCTACACCTTCCATATTGGAACATTCAAGCATGAGGAAGACTCACAAAGCAAAGGAACTACTTTAAAACCTATTCTAGCCCACGTAATTAAACCAAGGCTTACAGTGATGGATCATCCGTTTCATTCAGCGCCACTCAGTCAAAGGTTGAACCACATCAAACACTTGCACGAAATGTGCTGTTTAAAATAAACGCCTATTGTGAGCCAACCACCATGGAGTATACGGCCCGGAGTCTTTGTTCTCTGTTATGGTTTTTTGAGATAAATGGAAGGAGGCATGAAAGAGCAAGATGTAAGGAGTCATGGTATCTTTTGCTTTAAAGTCTAATTTGTCTAAAACACAGTTTTAAACCAACTGAATTAGAATTTTCAACAAAATACGAAGAAATGGCAGGTTTGATGGTACATTAAGGACATCTATGTATTGTGTTGCAGAGATATCTACTGAAGTTAGCATGCTAACCAGATAGCCCCAGTCTGTCCTGTCTCGCCATATCACTTTGTACATGAAGAGGTGATAGTGAGTGACTGTAGCATGGAGTGGAATCAGGTTTAGGTAAGATGATGAAGAAGTAGCGCATGCTAACCTGCTAGCCCCAGTCTGCCCTGTCTCGCAATATCACTTTGTACCTGAAGAGGTGATAGTGAGTCACTGTAGCATGGGGTGGAATCAGGCTAACGTAAGAGGATAAAGAAGTAGCGCTGCTGCCGATATAGCATATCATTACTCCGTATGGACTACGCATGCGCAGCACATGTACATCATTTTTCGGAATGACCTCTGACCTGCTTGTACAACATTGGCAAGTATTAAACGGGCAATATTTTTTCATCCTCTTTTTCCATCATGCCTTATTGTTACCTTGGTTATATTATGCGTGTTGAATTCTTTTCACATTGTGAGTAAAGTATGTCAATAAACAGTCTTGGATATTAAATGAATGTATAACCTGCACAACCCCCTGCCCTCCACCACCCTGGTTTTGATATACACTATCAAAAAGAAACTGCACCCTGAAGGAATAAACCGACAGGACTGAAACTTGGTAGGTCGGTTTGACATAGCTAGAAATGTCAATAATGCAAGTTTCACACTCAGCCATGTATGTGACGCAAGCTAAGACGGGCTGTATTGCTGTACCTGACTGATCCAACGGCCATGATTACATTCAGCGAGCAGTGATGCCTCCATGAGTCAAAATACTTCCTCAAACTGTCCTCATACATGCATATCTAAACCTGGCAGTCAGGCAGCAGCCATAATACAGTACCAGAGATGATCTAGACCACTTTGGCATGCGTGGTCCAATTAGGGTTTACAGTTCAAATCAGGTAGTCACATGTATTTTGTCCATCATGAGAAAGGCAGTGCTCCTGGTTAGATCATTTAAGGGAAGGTAGCCAATGAAAGGAAGAGAAAACGCAACAATGGATGAGGCTCTTGGCAAGAAATCACCTTCAGCAGCAAAATAAATTATATTAGAATATATAAGAAGAGAAGCAAACTATGGAGACGCTCTTGGTGAGTAAAGGAAGGATGTTTGATGCTCATCATGGCACGTGTCTTCTAGACAAGTAAGTAAACAACTGTTAATGTAATTTAGGAGAATGAGGTGGAGAGAGTGTGCATTTCCTTGTTTCTTATGACATGGAGGGGCACACCAACTTCCTGGTAATGTGCTGCCCTCTTATTAACTTGAATTTGAGAGATTGCATTATCTTACACATTGCTGCTCCCTCAATCTCAGACGCTTTGTCTTTGTCTTACCAAGATAACGTCCAATTTCCAGACAAGTTTATTATTACAAGTCCTACTTATGCATGATTGGAACCAAACCTTTGCCCTGGATCGTAAGGGTTAACGCTGTTAGACTGACAGACTGTGAAAATAAAGACAGATTATCTGATCCCAGCAGAGTTTCACGTTTAATCACATGCTCAATCAGAGTAAGTGAGGGAAGCAGAGTTAGTTAAGAGGGTCCTGGAAGCTCTCTGGCTGCAGATGTTGGCCTCATCCGGCCCACCCATGCTGGAACGAGTCATCTCTGAGGTGATGAATAATGATGTAACTAGAACCTGGGTCAGCAGACGAGAGGAAAGGGCTAATCACCAGGGATGAAACCAGTGCAAAGTGAGAGCAGTCAGACTTACACGCACACACACGCACACACGCACACACACACACACACACACACACACACATGCACACACGCACACACACACACATGCACGCATACACACACACGCATACACACACACACACACTCACACACACACACACGCACACACATACACACACACGCAGACACACACACTCACACACACACGCGCACACATGCACACACACACACACATACACCCACACACACACACACGCACACACACACACACGCATACACACACACACGTATACACACACATACACACAAGTGCACACACACACACTGGCATACACACACATGCATACACACGAATACACATACACACACGAATACACATACACACACGAATACACATACACAGACACACACACACACACATGAACACATGCATTCACACAAGTGCACACATGCATACACACACACAGGCACATACACGCACACACACTGATCAGATGGGGTAGCTGTGCAGATAAAACACCACCAATTAGTCATGAGGTTCTGTCCTGTACAGCATGTGTTGCACACAGAATAGGAGACACATGAGTTTAATAGACACTAATCAAGCGAACAACTGAGCTGATGATCCTCTACCGTTTAAGTGATGCCGTAAAGCAGATGCTGAGAAGTCTGTTGTTGCTTCTACCCAAATGTGCAAACTGCTGCTATTGTAAATGTAGTATAGTTCTGGTCTCTAACATTAACAGATGACTTGAAGAGTTTTCTTCCAGGTGTGACTACCTGAAGCCTTACATACACACACACACACACACACACATATATATATATATATATATATATATATATATATATATTTATATATATATATGTATGTAAGGTTTCAGGTAGTCACATCTGGAAGAAAACTCTTCAAGTCATCTGTAAATGTTTGTAAATGTGTGTGTATAAATGAATAGTTGCACTAAATAAATAAGAGCCCACTCCAGGGGCCTCTTAAATCAGCATCTCCACATGTAGAGCAGGTTCTTAGTGAGGAACCGAAGGTTGGGTTCTAGCTTTACTGGCAGATACAGTGAGCGTCTGGTTCATAAGAACAAGGTCAAGCAGCCAACACACAGGACAACACAGCTACAGACTGGCAGAGGGCCAAACCCACTCTCTACTGACCGTGATGAGCGCCACCTCATTCAATGTCCCTTAACCACCAGAAGATGACCTCAGGTGACCTACAGAGAGACTGGCGAGCGGTGGCTGGGGTGAACTGCACAGCGAGCATGGTTCTAAAAACAGGCTTCTGGAGGTCATTAGTGATTTTCTAAATAAACAGATCTAATACAATATCTGATCTGGAGTTTGGGAGACATGGTTCCAGTAGTGTAGAGAATCAAACAGAACTGAGGAATCCTGGTCCAACACAAACCCAGAACCTGTACAACTAGAGACACTGATCATTTTCAAGTGGGCTCTTACATTTTTCCAAAGCTGTATATATATATACGTGGCTGATATATATGGCTAGAGATGCAGAGAATAATCCACCACTCAAATAATAGGGTGGTAATGCAGAGAAACAGATGGCTCCTATAGAATCAATGGTGCTAATAAAAGGGATACTGAGTGTAGATACTGGGAGGGGGGCCTAATATTCAGATTTTCATAAACCTCTGATTATAAATATTGATTATTATTATTGTATTTCATGGGCTCTAAATGATAAAGAAGGAGAGTCAGTAAAGTGCTTCATATCCTTATTTTGTGCACAGTAAACAAACTACGTCGTATGCCCTGTCACAGAGATGAAAGGTCATGCTAATTCCTTTACATGTATGCGGATAATGTGCATAATATTGCATGATTGACTTTGGCCAAAAAAGAGAAGCAACAAGTGATTAGCTCTTTTCGAAATCAGTGCCTGAAATTTCCTGTTGGTTTTCTAACCAGCATGTGGTTGATTTAAACAATTTGAACTGGCAGGAGTTGTCGAAACGAATGCCTGCTGCCATAAGACACGGCATGTCACGCATTTCGAATGAAGTGACAGAGCAGACACGTCCTCTAATGATGGAAAAATACCACCAAGTGCCAGGAAAACACTCGTCCTCGCATTCAGCCCTGCCAACCGAGGAACTGATCATAAACTAAACAGTAATGATATGCCTTTAAAAAATATACGCGCCGAGGAATCGAAGTGGACGTTACGTGTGGTAACTCCGTCCAGCGCTAAAACAGTAATAACACAAATAAAAAGCTTTCTGTGCCCACTTAATCAAGCCTGCTCAGAACGCTATGAAGGCAGGCCAGAACAACCCATTACCCTTAGAAGCTGGACTCAACAAATGTGCACGCTCTGCACTTTTCAACACCTCTTAGCTCAGAAATGACTCAATCTTTTCTGGGTAGGTCTGCTTACAGCTTAAGGGGTCACTGGAACTCTTTCACTTTGAGAAAGTGTCTGGACGTCAGATGGGTTAGTATACAACTTTCAGCATGTAGAGTAGCTAAAGGTCCGGATTATACAGAATGTGCTACTACAGATATGATGATCGAGCACGCTTTGTATTTAACACACATGGTCAACAAGGCTGGGAGAATATCTGCTGTTCAGTAGTGAACTGTAGGACTTTCAGTGTACAATTGTATGTAGGGCATAGACTGTATTAGAAATCCATATCACATGTCAACTTCTACCAAAGGTACCAAACATGGTGCTCTATCCTCTGTACCGACCATCTCAGACTGGTGCTCCATCCTCTGTACTGACTGTCTCAGACAGGTGCGCCATCCTCTGTACTGACTGTCTCAGACAGGTGCGCCATCCTCTGTACTGACTGTCTCAGACTGGTGCTCGTTCCTCGTACTGACTGTCTCAGACTGGTGCTCCATCCTCTGTACTGACTGTCTCAGACTGGTGCTCGTTCCTCGTACTGACTGTCTCAGACTGGTGCTCCATCCTCTGTACTGACTGTCTCAGACTGGTGCTCCATCCTCTGTACTGACTGTCTCAGACTGGTGCTCCATCCTCTGTACTGACTGTCTCAGTCTTGTGCTAATCCTCTGTACTGACTGTCTCGGACTACACTCTTATCCAGACTGCTGCACTCTGCACATTAATATACATATACAGGCACTTATAATGTAAGGTTTACAGGTATGTAAGGTATTGTGCGGGTGTGTGTGTGTTGTTGTTGTTATTGTCTGTGCGCTGTAAGCTACTTTAACCAAACATAACAAATAAAACTTGATTCTGAAGTGTATTGTTTGTTTGTTTGTTTTTTCAGCAGTATGTCTATTTGAGTAGTTTTGTGAGAGTTTGTTGTATGCGCATTCCTATACGGACTCTAGTTTTCAAATTTCTGCTCTTTATGAACCACGTTCTCATATCCAGTACCCTGTATCTGTTTAACATGTCTGATGTCCATGCCCTCTTTTCTGACAGCTTTCTGATGAACTTCGGCTCGTCGTATAGTTCTTTCTGCTGCTTGTTATGAATTATAACTGCACTGTCTACTGCAGCCCGGAAAAGGTTCTTCATCTTTAGGGAGTTCTTCATTCTCTTTTATTTTAATCATAAGAGCATTGTGGTGGGCCGTGGTGGTCTCTACAAGGACGCGCCACTCGTCATGCCCTTGTGGATATTCAAGATAAGATTTCTGCCCAACAGAACATCATCATATAATCATAAACAGCTCTGAACGTTTAGTTTTGGCAGTCATTTTGGATTGCAGCACTCTTTTCTGCAAGGACTGTGGTGAAATTACAGTAACCGTTATCATAATTGGGTGTATTAATGGGGTGGGGGTTGGTGACTGTAGCCCTGCAACACTGAGGGTCTTTGTTCGTGAGTGATGGTCTTTAGCTGAGTGATGAAGGCATCTCTCTGGAGCATCCTTGATGAATGTGAAACATCTGTGTTAGAATTCAGACACATTATTCACGTTTCCATGAACGACAGCTTCAGCATTCGTTCCACATTCATTTCACATGTGTGTGAATAGCGCCTTAAATTAATACAACTGGAATAGAATAGAATAGAATAGCATAGAGTAGAGTAGAGTAGAGTAGAGTAGAGTAGAGTAGAGTAGAGTAGAATAGAATAGAATAGAATGGAATGGAGTGGAATAGAATAGAATAGAATAGAATAGAATAGAATAGAGTAGAATAGAATAGAATAGAATAGCGTAGAGTAGAGTAGAGTAGAGTACAATAGAGTAGAGTAGAGTAGAATAGAATAGAATAGAATAGAATAGAATAGAATAGAGTAGAGTAGAGTAGAATACAATAGAATAGCATAGAGTAGAGTAGAGTAGAGTAGAGTAGAGTAGAGTAGAATAGAATAGAATAGAATACAATAGAATAGCATAGAGTAGAGTAGAGTAGAGTAGAGTAGAATAGAGTAGAGTAGAGTAGAGTAGAGTAGAGTAGAATAGAATAGAATAGAATAAAATAGAACTTTATTTCCCCACTGCATTGATCAACTGCATAAATTTGCTTCTTGTTCCATCCCAAAACAACAAATTATCTTTTATCAGATCTAATGAATGAAAATCAGATTTAAGATAATGTCACCACTGCACTGCTTTTCAAAAACTTTCAAATGCTGAGTAATAAAGGCTGAGTAAAGTGTAAGTCATCATTGTTAGCAACCAATCTGAATTGGAGGCAGAGAGTGAAACAAAAGTCTACAGATTACACAGGGATAAAGTGGTGATCATCGGGGTCCAAGCACTCAGCGCCTTTTATACAAATCTGATACATGGTCATATATGCACATATATCATAAGAGGTCAAATATTTTGACTAAATGTACATTATCTGTGTCTGTGTAAGGCAATAATATTTCCATTTATTTTTATATTTTAATGCAATACTGCCTTATTATTTTTTATTAATTAGGATAATCCTTGTGCAAGAAACAAGGCATGTGAATAAAAACCTTTACATAACATGTATAGTATTACATAACTACAATGCAAAATGAAGATATGAAAATGTAAGTATGACATACACCATTCCTATATGAATAACTTTTTCTGCTGTGTATGGTTAAATATATCTGCTACACATACCTGTTAGTATGTTTAGCTGTAAGGCTAAAATATATGTCCCATATCTGAAAATAGACGATTTTGAAAAACGTTGGTGTATATGTCACAGAAATGATAGTTTATTAGCCACATGTGACTAATAAAATTTTAATTTAATATATCATCACTGCCCAATGAAAAGCAAGTATCTCAATTTTTGTTGATTATTGTTTTTATGCATCATTTAAACACAGCAGCTGCTGTTTACTCTGTGTAATAATTTCATGATTAATGGACCAGCAGAAATTGCCCAAAATTGCTTGGAAAGACGTCTGGTTCCCTTGACTTACATTACAATCTAGTAACGTTTTTGCCTTCTCCTTGCCATATAATTCAGTAAAATCACAGCATTTTCACAGTTTTTTAAAAAAAAATTTTAACCCTAAAACCAGGACCAGTCCTTCAGCATGAATCTCATTTTTCCCCGGGATTACTCTAATGTTTTAACAGACAGGCAGTAGCTGCCTAATGCAGAATCCATCCTCCTAACCAGCCTCATTACTGCATTAAGTGATAACCTGTTAGTCACGCCTGTGCGGTAAGAACAGACCTTGTTTTGGCCCGGTTTGCTCCTTCAGCTCATTTGTATTATTTTCCATTCCACTGCCTCATTTCCCACCAGCAGTCAGTTATCACTTCAAGCTCGACTTCGGAGCCACGCATTGCGCCGCCCGGGGCAGACCACAGCTCCAACTAATTCCTGCAGCATGCAGTTTGTTATGCACCCTGTCATCACACACGGCCTGCCAGAGAGCCAACCTGCACCCACGCTCTCCATCTCCATCCTTCCATTTGGCTTCAGGACAGAAACCTCTGAGAGCACCTCAGTCACACACAAGCAAGCAGCAGGCTCATGACAGAGAGTGGGAGTCATACGCACTTGGCAGTTGCTGAGCAGATGAAAAGCACTTGATGGATGGATATATGATTTGCACGCTCAAATATGCTCCAAAGCACATTCTTAATGCAGCACGGCGCGTTTTGATCCAAATGGATCTTCGTCAGGCCTTGTGACTACCTGTCATCTCCCTGCAAAAATCTCTTTAGTAGGAAAAATGTTTCCTGTTATTCCTCTTATTAATAGTTTAGGGTTTGTATGGAAGGGAACTCATCAGTGCACAACAAGCACGCTTCTCCAAGACACACAGCGGTTCCATGACTCATTTCTGCAGCCAATTAAAAAGCCATCGTTGGACAGAAAGACACCATTACACTTTCCTTCATCTAGACCTGCACGGCATGCGAGTGAAATCCGTCACTGAATGGAGAAAGTAGAAATCCTCACTGTGTGCAGGTGTGGGCTGGAGAATGATCCTAGCAGTGGTGCATGTGCATGTGGTAACAATTCCCACAGTAATGATGCACAATTAATCACGATATAATCTCCAGCTATTACCAGGCATTAGGCCAGACCAAGGTGTCAGGGAGCCAAGCACAGCCACACTGCTAATCTTTCCTTTTCTCAAGCCCACGTAGCCCTCAGTAACCACCATGTATGACACCGAAATGAAACCATTCAACTATTTTTGGGAGTAATACATAAGGCGTGCAGCAATCGGTTACTTTCGCTGCAGTGACGATTCCAGAACACTTCGAGTTGCTTGTTCTCTTGGTCTGAAATAAGACAAACAGTCATGGGCCATCGGGAAGCGGAGGCAAGCTCAGAGACCTATCCTTTTTAGACGAGTCTGGCATAGCATTGTAAACCACACAAATACAGGCCATGTTTAAACACTCTTTAATGGGTTTTTAAAAGTTATATTCGCATATCTATTTAAAAGGTCAGTGTGTAAGAAACTGGGTCGATATTGCATTTAAAGAGCCTTCATATACTGTATTATGAATCATATGTGACATTCCTAAATGACACATACAGAATTATCATATTGTCACTGTCCAATGTAAAAAGCATCTCCAAAATGGGAACTTTACAGGAGTGTAAAGAAGAAAAATAAATAAATAAATAAATAATACTAATAATAATAATAATAATAATAATAATAATAATAATAATAATAATAATAATAATAATAATAATAATAATAATAAAATATATACATAAATAAAAAAGTAAAAAATTACTACATTTAAATTGATGATAACATAAATGATGACAAATCTAAAAAAAAAAAAAAAAGAACTTATATAACATATAAGCTAGTATTAGCTAGCTAGCCCTATGCTAACTAATAGCACTAGTTAAGTATAAATATGCGATATTCACATTCTTTAACAGGTATTTGAATATAGAAAACTGAAACACACAATGTAATTGCAGTGAAGACTATAGAAGTGCTATAGAACTAAGGTCTAGTTTTAGATTAAAATACATTTTTTTAAATTTTATTTTATTTATTTATGTGTTTAATGCCTGTGCTGTAAATGTTCTCCCAGAATCCAACACTGGAAGCTGTTAACAACTGTAGAACATGTTTAAAATATCAGACCGGCTCAAACACATAACAGAATAAGGAGTAATCGGCGATGAATTAAGATTCTAAAAATCAAGATTATAAAAAAGCTCTGTAAATGAAGTTTGTAAAAGAGGGTCATAAATACCGGCAGGTGGTCCTCATATCCCATGCTCTTTGGAGGGGGAGTCTGATGTCAGGCGTAATTACAGGGCTGGAGAATCAGACCCTACACGTACCGTAAACGTGGCCAAAGTTCTCGTGTGTAATTCAGCTGTCAACACACCATTTATACGGTATATCCTCTCTAGATTTGCTTCATTTGACTCAGCCCACATAACGACCATGCTATCTGGCTTACAGCGGGTGAAGCCGTCTTGACAGACAAAGTCTCGAAAAGTATGACAAGCTACTTCATTCCCTGATTTATTTTCCTTCTATTTATTTCTGTTTTTTACTGCCAGTGTCTAAATACTCAATATGAGGTCCTTAAAGGGACCAGACCATAGAACACTGGATTTTCTCCACCTTTCATTCATTCATTCATTCATTCATTCGTTCGTTCGTTCATTCATTTATTTCTTTGTTTGTTGGTTGGTTGGTTGGTTGGTTTGTTAGTTGGTTTGTTGGATGGTTGGTTGGTTGGTTGGTTGGTTGGTTGGTTGGTTAGTTGGTTGGTTTGTTTGTTGGTTGGTGGGTTGGTTGGTTGGTTGGTTGGTTGGTTGGTTGGTTGGATGGTTGGTTGGTTGGTTAGTTGGTTGGTTGGATGGTTGGATGGTTGGTTGGTTGGTTGGTTGGTTGGCTAGCTGGCTGGTTAGTTAGTTAGTTAGTTGGTTGGTTGGTTGGCTAGTTAGTTAGTTAGTTAGTTAGTTAGTTAGTTAGTTAGTTAGTTAGTTGGTTTGTTGGTTGGTTGGTTGGTTGGTTGGTTGGTTGGCTGGTTGGTTTGTTATGTTTGATGTGGGATGTAAACACTGTTGAAGTGTCTCCAGTCCACAGGAAACTATATTGCAAAAAGCAGCCCATTTTGAGTTTGTTCAGTGTTCATATAATAAGGAGTGTTTATGAGGCACAATATGGGGCAGTCTATTAGATCGGATGTCATTTACATCATCACTGTCAAAAGAAAAACTACTATCTCCAAAATGGTAACTTTACAGGAGAGGCCAAAAACTTCATTTAACTTTAATGTAAGTCAGTAGAACCAGACGTCTTTCTTTTTGAGCCATTTCTGTTGCTCCATTGTTTTACACACAGCTGCTGTGTTCAAATGATGCAAAGAAGTAAACAACTAAACAACAGTCAACAGTGATGGAGATACATGCTTTTCATTGGACAGCTCTGATATAGACGTCTTAAATGCAGCCTGTCTCATTCTGAGATGGAGAGAGGTTGGACAATTTACATATGAGGGTTCATAAACCCAAGTATGCATGTCATAAACGAGTGGGATAAATGGGTTGATTAATTTGCATAGGCATAGAACTATGTATGCATCGACTTGCACAATCCTGCAACCTATCTCACCTTCATCATCATCATCGTTAATATGCCAGGATCTGCGACCAGGCTGGGAAACGCTGCTGTGTAATTGCTAAGCATGGCAGAGTGAAAGAATGTTGGATGCATTGGAACCCCAAAATGAGGCAGATGTGCCTGGGGCTGGGAATCTCCCCTCTTCCACACGAGGAGAAAGACCCTTCCTCCCTGACTAATAGCCTCCCTGGCTTTTGCTGGAGTTCACATTCATCACCGGAGCAGCTACTGTCTGCCAAATGAACGACACGAACCATAATAACACAAACGAAGCTCCCTGATTTATTGGTTAATGAGTCGAAATCATAAAGATCCATAACATGAGCAAAAAGAGTTTATGTAAATGGGTTTATGAGTTTAAATAGAGTTCATGCAAAAGTATCTAAAGATGATCAGGAACCTCAAAACGGTCTCCTGTTATATAAAATACTAAATATAAAATATTGTACAGATTTTTACATGGACACTGAAAACGACAAACTTGCTTTTAGTCACTTAGATCCCCCGCTATGTACAGTGCTGTGCAAATGTCAGAGACCACTCTTCAAGCATTCAGACAAACAGAGACTCCTAACAACCACCTACAAGACCTGGTAGACCACCAAAACTGCCCCGAGCTGATAAACACCGCCGAAAGCTTTCAGCTTTGAGAGAGAGGAGAACAGACTCTAGCTCCATTCTCACTTCAGATCTGAGAACATCCACAGGTGTTTCGCTCCAGCTTTCCACCGTGAGAAGACACCTCAAAGCTATGGGTCTGAAAGGAGGTGTAGCTATTCAAGAGGCTCCTCACTGAAAAACAGACACATCAAACAAAGAAGCTGCTGTTTTTTTCAGAATGGTGGACTGACCACCCTGGAGTTCAGAACCTCAACAGAAAAGTGTTTGGGGTGGTTTGGATGGTGAAAAGCAGAAACTACAGCTGACGTCTAACCCTACATTCACACTATAGCAGGCAATGAGTCGCTTACGTCTCCCCAGGTTTGTCTCTTGTGGGTGTGCTTGAGGAAGGTCACATTGTTGCGTGTGGGCATGTACAAGGTCCAGAAGGGCTGGCTAGCCTTAAAAGCACATATTATTATTGTTATTATTGTTATTATTATTGTTATTGTTATTATTATTATTATTATTATTAAAGAATGAATTTATATAGTAACCTCACTGCCTGTATTCTTCATTAGCTCTATTGGCCAGTTAGCAGGCTAGCTAACCTAGCTAGCTATCGAGTGGCCTATAACTCACAACAACAGCCACTACTTTGTAGGAAAGAGGAAACCGAGGTTAAGAGCTTCTCATCCATGTTTACCACCACACTGCTGAGAACTGGAACCAAATGCTGGTAGGAACATAAAGCTCACAGAGCGAAAGCTGGGGGCCTTAAGAATTTGTTGGAGCCAATTGTTTTGGATGTTGCTTTACCGTGTCATTTATCATTTACATACAGTTGAGAAAATCTCGATTTGTCGTATGTTACTCCATCGCTGTGTCACTCCATCGCTGTGTCACTATTGAGATATTAATCCAATAAATTTACACTTAGGGACTACATTTTCATTTGACATGATGATACTTGTTTAGGTGACCATATGATCTGAGTATTATCATACACTGAACTGATATCTGAACTATGTTATTGATAAAGAAGTACAGAGTGTCTGATTTCGGAAGGTTTGTTAATTATTAATGTCAAGCAGTCTGGTATTATATTGTTTAGATTTAACATCATTACTGAAAATCACAATAATGGTTAGCACTCTGGACTTTGAATCCAGCGATCCGAGTTCATATCTCGGTGGAACCTCGGGAGCTGTTTTCTTGAATTTCCCTCTGGGATCAATAAAGTTTCTATCTATCTATCTATCTATCTATCTATCTATCTATCTATCTATCTATCTATCTATCTATCTATCTATCTATCTATCTATCTATCTATCTATCTACCAATTTATCTATCTATCTATCTATCTAAGCTATACACTATCGGTATTAGTATCAGTATTGGGCTAAGCTTTGGTGTTACTTGGTATCAGATCAGATGGGAAATCTATAGTATCGCTCCTCTCCAGTGAACACAGGCTCAGACTGAACTTTGTAGTTGTGGAAAAATGGAAGCAAGCCACCTGAAAAGAATGGAAGCAGTAACAAAGGTAAAGGATGTACCAATGCTCATAATTAGCCATTGTGGGGTCTGTGTTACTCTACTGAGAACTGTTCTCTAACGTTCTCTCCTAGTGCTAAGAAATTGTGTTTATAGTACGCTTCCGGGTTTCCCTGCCACTCCTAGCAAAGTTTTGCCAACCTTGTTAGCGCTACTGAGCATTCAATTCTACTCTACTCGTTTCTGTTCTACTCTGGCCTGGACTCCCTCTCTGACTACCTCTCTTGCCTCTCTTACTCTGGTTGCCCGTTTGCTCGCCTCTCTGGTTTGCGACCTCCCTCTGTTCTCCTGACTCCTTCTTTTGCCCCTTTTGTTTTGGTTGCCTTATTGGCGGATCGCCTGCTTCTGCCCATAGCCTGTCTCTCCACTCTGCCCTCATGTTATGTTTGGATGTACATTGATGCTGTGTTTGACTTAATAAAACTCATCTGATTTAAGCTCTGCTCACGTCAAGCCAACTTCTTCGTTCCTGACAATTTAAAGCAACATTGTTAGAGTTTCCCTTAAAAGAATGATACACTGACTTGTAATAGGGAAACGACATTTCTCTCGGGGTGACTTGGGCACGGAGCACCTGCTATAGAGCTACATAATGTTTGAGAAGCATATACTGTGTAATGTGGCACCACGTCACACGCCAACACCTCTGGGTCTAAGGAGCAAAAAAGAGGAAAAGAGAGAGTGACCGAGCAAGAGACTGGACAAGAGTCTCGGACTGGGTTTTACTCATTGGCAGGAGCTACAAGAGATACCTAACCCGGCTAACGGGAACAACAACGGGAGTCCCACAGCAGAGTGTTCATCCCTGCCAGTGGTATTTATAAAAGACTGTAATGTAGCCGGTAACCTGTGTCCGTGTCTGTAACCTGTTCCCGGATGCCAAACGTCACCTAACCTCAGCCCTGTTTCAGGCTGCATGCAATAAAATACATTCATCTCACAGCAAAAAGGTTGGTCAGTCTTTGTCCTTCCAAACAAGCCTTGGAGATAAGGTTTGAGTCTGCTGTGATATTACTCTGCCTCATGAGTCAACATGGCTCTGTCTATGCTCTCTTTGCTAAATTCCACGTTATGCCAAATTCCGAATTCCTGTCAGAATTCCACTCTTCTCTGCGTGCATGCACGTCACACAGCCATATGGATGCTATAGAGTACACTCCATATCCTTATCCATATGCCTGTGTGACACACGTACGCACGAGGTGGAGTTAGGTTCTAAATCCCTCAGCTCCTCAACAAATGCGTTTGCACAGCTGTCCATGAGGGGGCTCAAAGCACAATCAGTCTTTACGACTGTGGTGTACAAGTGAATTACACTCCTCAGCTGTAGGGGGAGCCCAAGATCGAGAAATACCAGTTCTCACATTTTGCTGCTTTAAGAACTGGACATGAATTAAAAGCTGGTCTCTGACATTTGGACGGCACAGTACATCAGGTACATATACATACATCTATATAAGAGTCCACATCAATGGAATGAGCTGCACCCAGGCTCTCACACCTCAGTGTTGTCTGAACCCACTGGTCAGTCACAGGTCAGGGGCCCTCCAGTGACAGAGCTAAATGATCTGTTTCGGTACAGTGAGAGATGAGGTGGTCCCCTTAAGCTTTGCTTTTGCCCTCAGTCTTCTCCCCCTTGCCCTCCAGCACATGCCCCGACTCGTTGTGGTGGCGCTCCAGCCGCTTGCACGTACATGATGTCACTGCAGCGATGCGGTAGGAGCGTGTGCTGCCGTCGCGGCATCGCAGCTTC